>JAOUQU010284108.1:0-13159 GCA_028566735.1 Ammoglanis amapaensis
CACACACACACACACACACACACACACACACACACACACACACACACACACACACACACACACACACACACTGTCTTCTAGACTTATAAGTAAAGAAGTATAAGTATAAATGCATAACTGTACTAGTACTTTTACTTACTACTCCAGCCAACTCACTCTTCTTTTCATCTTTTTTGTGTGTTCTGCAGGTCTACCCATCAGTTCTTATGCCAAGTACTGCTACCGTAAGCTGCAGAAGGTCGCTGTAACTGGAGGCAAAAAGGTACAATCAATCCATCAATAATTAAATAATAAAATAAACATGCCCATTTATTGACCTGGGATCTGTTTACAATTCGTACAATTCGTTCAAGAAACTTGTTTTGCTTCCGGATTGTCGAAGCCCGAGACCTGCAGGCGAAGCAGACGGTCGTTTCGAAACCGGTCCACTTCTTTAAATGTTAAACAGAACCGGACTGACAGCCGATCTGTTAGCTCCGTGATTGAATGAAGTCCGGTGAATCGGAAAATGCGGGTTTATGGCACAGGAGGACGTGAAGTGGCTGTAATGCGTTCCGGCTGGCCTCGTAATCCTCACGCGTAACACGGTAAAGGCGGTGTGAAAGTACCTACACGTGGTAGCAATCACTCTCCAGTGAGTACAGAGAGTCTCGGCTGTGGGGGCATCGTGGGGGTGGGGTGGGGTGGGTTGTGTGAGTGAGGGATTTACTCATATCACCCAAAACCCTGTCGCGCTCCTACATACACACACACACACACACACACACACACACACACACACACACACACACAGAAGCTAAGCAGAACAGAGAGGTTGTCAGCATCTCTGCTCGCACTTTCACCAGCAGTCCTCACACCCTGTAATCAAATCCCGCCACCGTCTCCAACGTTTGTCTTTACTTTGGTGCTAATTTTAGCGTAGTCCAACCTAACTACACGTTGCGCCATGCGGTAACGTGCGGTAAATCTGCCGGTGTGACTAAAAAATAAGAAAGTAAACAAAAGAAAGCGTTTATAGATGATTAAAAAACAGCCGTTTTAGCTCCTGTGTAGTCTTACGAGCGTGAGCGTCTTACTGCATGAGACCGAGACAATGACCGGTCAGAAAAAGCTACTACGCTGCCTCGCCTAAGTAGCGAGGACTCCAATAAGCATTTGTTATGATGCACTTCGTAGGCTGATTACATCGGTTTGTGCTTACTAAGTTAATATCTTTAGCCTCACGCCATTCTAAGCTTTGGGATGAGGTGGCACAAGGGCACTAGTATGTCAACTGTCAGGTCTTTCTGTGTACCAGAAGTTATGAACCTTCCTAAGACTTTATAAGTCTTCACCACTGATAAATGCAGCAGCATGATTGGCTACGTCTGTAAAGAAGGAGGATTGAGACCCCGTGATGACCCGGTGATGAATTGGCACCACATCAGGGTCGTGTTACTGATACGAGTCCTTGGGCTCTCCATCCACAAAGCTAATCCGCATTTGAACTTGCTCGATATGGGTGAAAAGATGCAGTTAGTTATCAATGATGTGTGTGTGTGTGTGTGTTGGATATGACTCGATTGGAAGAGGGGGTGGGGGTGGGATGTCATGCCACCTGATTTAGTGTGGTGTCATTGATCTAGTGTTTATATTCTCTCTCACCCTCCCTCTCTCTCTCACCAGGGTCTGAGGAAACCCACCCTAGACGAGATCGATCACGGCCGGAATGCCATCGTGACACCGTCGCTGTTCGGCAGCGCTCTGGAGGAGATCATGGAGAGGCAGAGTCAGCTGTTCCCCCAGCGGGTGCTGCCCTGGGTGCAGGTGCAGCTTTCACTGTGCGTTCTGGCTCTCGGTGGAGCTCAGACCGAAGGAATCTTCAGGTACGAATACCACAACGAAAACCACATGAAATAAGTACGTTATCGGCCGGAATCGATCGTCAATTAAACGTCGATCGACTCGGCAAGGCAGAAAGGAAGGATTCTGTAAACCATGGCTTGTTACAGAGCATCAGAGTTTCACTTTCATTCATGTTAGAGAAAATTAAATAATAAGTAAGTATTAATAATAAGTAAAAAAATACGTAGAAATACTTCTATTGGGATAATAAGTATGATTTAATAGCGTAGACTGTAAAATAAAGAAGGAGACCAAAAAGTTGGTACAGTGTTTGCTTAGTAAGCTAACAGTGTTAGTCCCAAACGCTGCATTAGTGTGTGTTTGTGTGTGTTATTAAGGCCACCTATGGACCATATTTGCATAAAAGTAAACAAACTTCCGTTAGTGATTAGAAAACGACACGACGTTTTTCATTTTTCATGGCCGCGGTCGTCGAGTCCACGTCTTTATTAAAATACTGGAGACGTCCAAACGTGTCATTATGGGGGGGAAGAGAGGGATTAAAGACGGATTCGTCTGTTTGGTGTGAGTTTAAAAATCCAAACTGAGACTCTGGAGCGAGTCCTTTTTTTGTCTGAAGTGTAGCGAGAGCAGATCTAGGAAGTTTTAACGTTCCTCCTCCACGCTAATGAGATGAAAACCGAACGAATGTGAGTGGCGACACATGTACGATATCTGATACCTGCTTTGTAAAGGCAGTGTGTGTGTGTGTGTGCATGATTCTTGTTGTTTTGTATGCACTGGTGGGTGGTGTGTATTGAAACATTCTTTCCATCGTCGCTTTTCCTCTTCCAACGATCTATTTTTACGAGGCCTGTGACGCCTGTGAGCTCCGTCAGGAAATCTGTCCCGGGCTTTTTGTTTTTGAGGGCCGTCTAACATCTGCTGGTTTTTTAATATCGTCGAGTTATTGTGTTTAAATAAAGGGTTTTTTGTGCGGCTCGTTATGAAATTACCATGGAAATTTGCTTCAGGGGTTTCATAATAATTAATTCCAAAATAAGTGAGTAGGCGGGCAAATAAACTTAACACCAAACACCCGAACAGGCTCATCAATCCAGTACCTCCAGTTAACCTGACTTACATGCTTTAGAATGAAACCAGATAAGAACTGGAGTAGCCTGAAGAGAACTCACACAGACAAGCGGGAGAACATGCAAACTCCACACAGAAAGCCCTGGATCGAACCCCCCCGGGATTTCCCTTTAATTCAGTTTCAGTGATTGAAACAATAAACATGCATCCGATATGAATAACTAGTCTACAGAGATAGACAACGATAGACAAGTACACAAACCAAATAATGTGACGCATTTCCCTAATTGTGTAAAAATAAATAAATAAACATTACAGAAAAGGTGTCCTCACGTTTTGCCTGAGAATTAATTACTAGAGAACTGCAGTGCTGTCGACTAGACGAGTTGAACAGCGTCAATATCATGAATCATTTCGTACAAACCAGGGCACATGTGCGCCAATGTTTAATTGCCTTTTAGCGTATCATCCCATCTTTATTATTAATAATTGTTTATGTGTGTCTGTAGGGTTCCTGGAGACATCGACGAAGTAAATGCCCTCAAATTACAAGTGGATCTGTGGAAACTTCCAGACGACCTTTCGGACCCCAACGTCCCTGGTAAGCGTGCTGGACCTGCAGTAAGACAGAAAGCTTGCCGTGCTTGTCTTACTGCCTGAGTAGCATCTGTCTGCCTCGTCTTTTTCAGCATCCCTGTTGAAGTTGTGGTATCGCGAGCTGGAGGAGCCCGTAATTCCTCAGAGTTTCTATAACAAGTGTATCAGTCACTGTGAGGAGCCCAACGCAGCGATCGGTGTCGTGCAGGCGTTACCAGAACTCAACCGACTGGTGCTCTGCTATTTCATCCACTTCTTACAGGTAACACACACACACACACACATTATGAAACGATGTCCATTACTGCATCGATTCTAAATGCCTGGTATTTATTGTACGGTATTTATTGTATTGTATTGTTCCGGTCCTGGATGATCGTATGTGTGTCCTGTACTCGCCGTGTACGTTCATCGAACTGACATGATCATTCCGAATCTCCTGTCATCCAGGTTTTCGCGCAGCCAGTGAACGTGAGTAAGACTAAGATGGACGTGAACAATCTGGCCATGGTGATGGCGCCTAACTGCCTGCGCTGCCAGTCGGACGACCCTCGCGTCATCTTCGAAAACACGCGCAAGGAGATGTCCTTTCTACGGCTCCTCATCGTGCATCTCGACACCAGCTTCATCGAGGGACTCGTCTGAGCTTTCGTTCGCTATATCAGAGTGTCTTTTCGGATCTGGGACTTCAAACTGTTGGAACAAATCCCAGAATCGGAATGGAACAAAGCCTTATTCAGTCCTTCTGGATCGGAGCAGCGAATCAGACAGAGTTTTATTCTTGAAAGGAGGAAAAAGAAAAAAAACAGGCAATAAACGAAACTGTTGGTTTAGTTCTTTTTGTTCGCTGACTCACTGAGTCGATTCTTACTGTACAGAATGAATCTATTTCTAAACGAATCTTCATAGCTGAGAAGATCTTCGGGTGGTTGCACGTATTCTAGTACAGCGATGTTCTTCATCGTAAAGAGCGTGAACACTCTTTGCGGACAAACACAATGTATTTGATGATCATGCAAGCGGTAATTTGCAGTTCCGTGTATTTCTTTTTATTTCATCCGGTGTGTGTGTGTTGAGTATTTAAGTGAGACTAATGTGTATGCTGGGAAGCATATGGCGGTAAAGTCCGATGCTATTTTTTTAAGCTAGCAGAGAAGCACAATTAACGTGTGTGTACGTGTGTGCGCGTGTGCACGTGGGTTTGTGTGGATGAGCGAAGATAAAGAACGTTCCTTTAAGACATGAATGGCACTCGCGACCAACCAAGCAACCAAGCAACCAAGCAGCCTCCTTGTTTATCTTGTTTTCTATTTGAGGAAGTGGATCTGCTTTTAGACTGACAGCAGAACTACGGAACAGGAAGCGAAACAATCAGTGGGATTTATTCACAGATTAGTTCAATCTGTGAAGGAGTTTATTTTAGAAACGTATTTATGTTCAGCCTTTAATAATCTGCGTAATCATTTTAAAAAACAAAAACAAAAAGCTTTGCCACTAGGTGGCTGTTTTTTTTTTTTTAGCAGGCCTATCTGGCAGTACCTGATAGGGTAAGATACCCGGACTGTGTGGATATATTTACAGTCTTCAACCTCTGTCTAAGGACCCTGTTGCTAGATAAAAGAGGCGTCTGTGCAGATTGCTTTGGCATAAAATAAAAGTATTTTTTATTATTTTTTGCTTATGACCGAACTCAGTTACACTCCAGCAGCGGAAGTTGGATCGACTGCGCTCAATGCAGTCGTGATACCGCACAGCAGCAGCAGACGTGATGGCCAATGATTGTAATGGAACACAGCCGACCAGCACAAGAGCTGAGATTCATTTCACCAGTACGAATGACTGCCTTGAACCTTAAACCATCCGTGAAAGGTTGCAGCTCTGGTTTAAGACTAAAATACCGTGCGCAGAAGTAAACAAACATACAAGTACTGAGAAAGTAATAAATGCAAATAACACAAGTCCTTTACAAAACCGTTACAGGGTTACGTGCCAGTTTTAGTAGCCCAGGTTTTATTTTCATCCTTGTTTGTCAGGCGGTCTCAGATGACGAGTGGATTCCAGTGACGATGCGATTGGCTGGACGTCATGTTGATATTTAAAATCGCACTACGTTCAATGAAAGAAAATGACATCGTACTTGGTTTTATGACTCCTCCTTATTTGCATTGTTGCTAAGCAACACGCAAATGAGACGCGCTCGGTTCCAACTCGTGACATCCTCCTTTAAACCAGCTCGTGCACACGATCAACCTGAAACACACGCAGCGGAACACATTACACTCTGTGTGTCCTTCCACCACTCATCACAGCAGTGGTCAGTCTGGACCTGGACCAAACTCGGAACCGGTTCTGGACTCTTAAGCAGGAATCAGCACTCGAAAGAACCTCTTGGTGGACGAATCCGCCGGTTTTAATTCATCGAACCCTGATCGAAGAATTCACGTCGTTACCAGGAACACATGCTTTAATGTGTTTGATCCCTTTTTCTTTGCTTTGCTTTTATTTTAGCACACACACACACACACGCGGTCAAAGTTTTGTTTTGCCGTCAGGCTAAAATGTAAAAGTTTGAGTGAATGTTCATGTCTTCTGTTATTTTTTTTTAATCATGTAATTGTGTATAATTTATTAGGCCTGAATTAGCCAGGTCTCGGATGTCAGAAACAATGAGACACTGCAGTAAAACACACACACACACACACACACACACCCGTCACATGGACCCTAGTTCATCGCTATACAACAGCATCATTTACAGAAGTGTCTCCCAAGCGCCCCTCATGTTTACATCTGAGGTGTCATTTCGTTTTCCAAATTATTGTCATGGTAACAGCGTTTAAAGTTGAACACTATAGAATTATGCACTTTTATAAAAAAGAATAGCTCAGTTGTGGTGTAACTCCTGCTCTCAGAGCTCTACTCAGGGACGGCTCAGGTAGGATTCTGTCAGAAATCGGTTGTGTTGTCGTGTCTCAAGACTAAATTGTCGTTTCCACTTACTGCAAGTTGCGTCCTGATCCAGGTTTTGTCCACGAATGTTAATAGACGTTTGATCGGTTAAGAATTTTAAAAACGGTCAAAGGCATCGTGTTCATGTCACGTTCATCGTTGTGATGTGTGTTCCCAGCATCATCATACCATTTTGGTATCGGCTTAAATAAATAAAACGTATAATGACATCAGATTTAAATCATCTTTCCTTTTAAAGCTTGAACGTCCACAAAGGTTGAAATCAGATTCCTGGTTAAGATCCAGGTTATAAATTCTCTCAGAGGTTTTACTCCTCCGTCACTTGGGTGAAAAGGTTTCGAGAATCCTTCATAACATTATTTTATAATTACCGTGTACGAATTTCCCATCTTTCCTAAAATCATTCACAGACGTTTTCGTCTCGCCACTAATGGACGTTCGTACTGACCCGACATGGACGTGTGTTTACTTACAGGGGTGCGAGAGGCGGCCGTTCTTACTCTGTGGTTAAGTGGAAAAGTCGAGAGGCTGTGAGTATATTTAGCTGTGTGGTCAGACTGGGGGTTACACTGCCAGCATGAAACCGGCGTGACTCCCGATACTGCCGAGGGTCCCCGCCGAGGGTCCCCCGCCCTTTACCGCGTGACTCTGTACACGCTCGGCACTCTGACGTCTGTTTTTGTAAAACTTTAATGAAAAGGTTTTTACCATCCAAAATCACTCGGGCGAGATTAGGCGCTCGGGCATTTCCATATTAAGAGTCCTGTCGCTCCAGGCAGCCTGATAAACACATTTTACAGATGTTCCACATCGTTTGGTTCATGGCGGGGAGGAAAGGAAACAAGTTCTGGTGTTGGACTGTCCGAAAGAAAGAGTGGACTATAAAGAAACTAGGATCAGGACTTGATATGGGGGGTCCTTAGTCTGGCGTGGCTACTTGATTCTTAGACACATCGTTTTGATTCTCAGTGTTGCTATATCAGAAGATTGGCTTGTTGTTTATTCAGTGGATACTTCACATATTGTAAATCATGGTGGGATCAGATTACTACCCATTTCGTTCCTGGTCGTCCTCGTTACTTCCATCTTTCCTGACGTCCACTTACAGTTTTGATGAACCGTGTTATGTTCGAGGCACCGTGACGATCGGGTTACACATCAGCTTCATTTTTATTATTGCATTGCCTTAAGGATCATTTACTTTTTGTGTTTACTACCCCAAACGATTGTTTACCAGTCAGCTAAGCGATTTTTCTTCGTCCCCTTCCAGTAAACCCCTTAAAACGTTCTGAAGTGTCAAAGATCATGCGTAGTTCTAATGTGGATTGGCTGGTGGTTTAGTCCCAGTTTGCAGGACTGATCACAAGAGTTTTGGAAGTGGACCGTCGTGATCATCACACGATGTTGTAAATATGATCGTGTTGGGAGTCTCGACGTTTTACGATCTTTCTGTGATTCTTTTGGTGTTGGATTAAATAATGATCACGTTCGTGACCTCGGGATTGGACATCATCTGTTGGTTATTTCACAGCTGGTTGTGTTATTTACCTCGTCTGTTAATCGCTTGTATTTCACTTCCAGAACTTCCTCAGACTCAATAACAATATGTACAGCAGAAGATGATGACGCCGGAGCGGATTGGAAATGACGAATCGTTTGATTTCCAATAAAGTTTGTAAATGTTTGTAATTATATAAAACGTCTCATGAGCCTTCATTGTTTATTTCCCTCTAATTGATGTTATTAAAAGAAAATAAAAGTTAATATTCATGAACCCTTTTGAATTCTGCATGTACGAGGATTTTATAGTGCAAGAGTCAACATATAAACATTTACATACATACACACTTTTAAATATAGAATACACAATATAACAGTGGTACAACTGTTATATGAATTTGCTTTAAACAGCCAGACGAATGATCTATGATTGAAGCAGGGGTAGGATGCACGGCGGTCAGCATGGCTCAGTATGCCTCTGACAATTTACCAGGAAATCACTTCCGGTCATAATAATGTGTGTGTAAACAAATTCCATTCGATTTGATTATGAATCTGTACGAATCTGTAAATCCTTGAATCATGTAGGTTATAAAGCAGTTATTACATCACAAAACCACCGAAGTCAAAATGGTTCGTTTTGTTTCTGACACTAAACGATTTAAAATCATTTACAGTAAACAGATAGATGGATTTTATTCAGACTTGGAGTGTTTATAGGAGCAGTAGAGTAAATTTTGCACATCATGGGGCCTTAATTGCTATAACTCTTAATTGCTTAAACGGTTTAGTGTCACAGTCCTGTTATTCACTTTGGATAGAAATCTCAGCTAAATGCCAAATTTCCGGGTCGGGCTGGGGACTGGTTGGGGAAAGACCTGGCAACCTACCCTGTAAAATGTAATTGCCGAGATACTCTGGGAATCGGTAGCAGTCCACAGAGTAACCCAGGGTCGAAGTCGACTGAAGGGTAAAATAGAAGAGATATTAGTATTATATTTAGAAAATACCAGTTTTTATTGCTGGTTGTATCATTTTATTTTGTTGTATTTGTCCACCACACTATAAAGGCCACTAGAATATTTAATAACTCTGTGAGGATTCATATAATGACCTGAGTCTGAGATGATAGATTGCTTACAAGAACGAGTTATCTGGTAGCTTTAGGTTAAAAAAAAATTAAGTTTACTTAAACTAAGAGAGTTTATTTCCTTTAGAACTGAGAGACAAATTACAGGATGGTCAAGCATATCCAATCAGTGACAGCTGGTTTGCAGTCAGTGTGTGATTTTGGGGGTGAAGCAGGAGCCTCTGTGGACGAATCTTTTCATGTCTCTGTTGTGACTTATGTTCATGAGCTGTGGGTAATGACCCAAACGAATGAGCTTTCAAGTACAATTGGCAGAAATTAACAGCTTTTACCACGTGACAGAGCTTACTATGTGGGGTAAAGAGATCAGCCAATCATAATAATCTCAAAGTACATTCTTTGCTTCTATAATGATGAAACTATTAAAGTGGTTTGGATGACATTGGAGACATTTGGATGTCTCTTTCACCAGTGTACTAATATGGTGGTTTATCTAACGCTTTGTGAGGCTGTGTAGCAAGCTAGGGTGTTAGCTAAAGGTTAATACAAGCTAAGCTTGTATCTGTGGGTGACCTATGACCAAAAAAAATTTTTTCATACTATTTGAAATTATGG
Source organism: Ammoglanis amapaensis (assembly GCA_028566735.1). NCBI lineage: Eukaryota > Metazoa > Chordata > Actinopteri > Siluriformes > Trichomycteridae > Ammoglanis > Ammoglanis amapaensis. The sequence goes on from JAOUQU010284108.1 coordinate 9,692, forward strand.
TAATGCTGATTCACCCGGAGGTAGCTGAAGTGTTGATTCACATGGGGGACGAATTAAATCCATGATTAATTTAAGATAATCTATATTAATGTTAAACACTGGCATTATATACTTTCTTTTTAGCAAGAAGGGTTGATGTCAAAATTAACTAATCGATTTTAAACAATAAATGCTTTTAGATTTAAGATCAGAGACAAAACATAGTAAACATTAGTGAATACTTTAATTGCAAACGTGCTCACTTAATTTTGTACATCATTTTTTTGTACAAAATCTACCTTGCTACTTTTTGTGGTCTGCATCATTTCAAAGCACAGTTAGTTACTTTTGGAGAAGCTCGTCTGCGTCGTGTCTATCAATTTGATGCAGAAGTATAAATCAGCTTTTAGACATTGTTTGCTCCTTCTTAAAAAAATGGCCATTTACTATTTAGATAAGCACAAATACTATTTTTAAATAAGTTTTATACACTTATGTATAAGGTATCTTTTTATTATAAACTATCTTTTATTTAATTTTTTTATTTTAACTTTTATTGTGAACTCAGTTTTATGAATCACATTATACGTATATAGCTATTGTTACAAACCTACTAAACAATTTATTTCAGGGTTTAAAAAAAATAGCCACACTTCTTTTTGAACTTTATTAATACCTAAAACGAACCAAGATCATTCAAAAGTCACTTTCCAAAACATTTTCCCAGTATTTTCTCCAGCATGTAGTCACTGATGTACCGCTGCTATCACATTGTCATTGGACATTGGGACATTGGGCCAGTGTAGCCTAGTGGGTAGAGTGTTGGTCTATGAACCCAAAGGTTGGGGGTACAAATCCAGGCTCTGCTACACGGCCACTGTTGAGCAAGACCCTTAACCCTGTCTGCTCCAGGGGTGCCGTACGTTGACTGACCCTGCGCTCTGACCCCAACTTCCAGACAAGTTGGGATATGCGAAGAGAAGCATTTCATTGTTCTGTACATCTGTATATGTGTAATGACAAATAAAATTTGAATCCCATGAGAATTTTCTTCCTTTTAAAGCTTCTTTGAAAAGGCCAAAACAGACCTAAACTAAAACATTAAATTGTGGAAATTTAATACACAATAACAAATAACTGAGAGAGATGCATTTAAACTACAGTGAGACCTGAACTGTGGTGGTGTAGTATAATAGAAAGTGATCATTAAAATGTCCAGTAATTGACTATTGTGTAATTGTCAAAATTATTTAGGCTCATTTATTTTTATTTAGTTGAAACTACACAAAACAGCAAATAATATCTAATAGAGATTATTCTGCCCATAAAAAATGTCTTCCATTTTTCAACAGAAGTTGCAAGAGCACGAGTGACCCTGTCAAAATCTACAGGATCTTTAGATTGCAAATGGATTGCATGTAGTCATATAAGAAAGACAACCATACTTCTGCGTTCTCAGAAAAACCACTTACATTTACTGCAAGTAGCAAAAAACCTTGGTTGACATTAAATAGAAAACAAACATACCCCAGAGGAATGCCTTAATAAATCTGTGACGATGAAGAAATATTACACAAGTGAAACGGCAGTACAATTTGCTGATCTTACAGAAGGCATTTCTTGATCACAGAGTGACTGTAATCTAGGCCATCCTCCCCAGATTAAGCATGTGACCACAGTCCTCGTGCACACCTGACCAACCAGGTTTTCAGCCAGCTGATATTTGTTCTCACTTTAATCTTTCTGTACACCTGTTTTGCCTCATTCTGTCTGGCTCTACATCTTTTATCTTTTAGTTTACCTGTCCTCCACACCCTTTGTATCTTTTATCTTTTACTGCACCTGCACCCCATCCCAGTCGGCATCGCTGCTTTGTCCTCTCAACTATCACAGTTTTTCTGTGGAGTCTTTCCTTTTTTCTTTTGTTCTGTACTCGGCATTATTGTGCTGTCTGCCTTTCTGGCACAAGATATTTGGCTAATCTTTAAATAATACATACTATGGTATTAAAATACATACACAAACTGTTTAAAATTGCCTCTTGTTAGTTTATAGAGTACATTATCGTTATCTATTTTACTTTCACACGTCTTACTAAATAAAATAAAAAAATTAATAACATCTATTTCACACTTAAGTACCTGTGGAGAAGGCTTGTGGATTCTTTATATTTGAGCTTTAAGTATATGTAAATGAAAATGTTGGCTCATGTTCTTCTTGCTTTCTCTCAGCAAATCGTGCTCAGCATTATTGATTTGGCATAGTTTTTACAGACACAACACTTCCTATTTATTCAGGCTTGGCACAGACATTATAATGCACTGGTGGTTAGGTACGTATAGGACTTAATCAATTAACCTGACTGCATGTTCTTTGACAGTGGGAGAAAGGACCTTCATTTGTGGTGATACAAAATGTTAAATTGTTCAAATCACTGACAAGAACAAATGTACAGAGAAATGACTCTTTACAAACTTAAACACACTAAAGATCTATATTATAAATATATGTAAATATACTTTATATAAAAATATGCAACATATAAAAATAATACTTCAGCACATTTTTCCAGCACATTTGTCATTATTTCCTTAACGTAATTCGTTTAAACTTTTGCTCAAAATTAAGATATGCTGCTAGTCAGCAATTCAAGGCATCAAAGAATTTGATTTTTTGTGGTGACTATTAATATGAAATTGTAACAAATGTACAAAAAATAATATATTTTGTAGTGCGCTTTACATGAAGCTGTAGCATAGTGTTTAGGGTACTGGATTAGTAATCCGAAAGAAGCCAGTTCAAACCCTACCTCTGCTAATGCTGCTGCTGTTGGGTTTTTGAGCAAAGCCCTTTACCCTCCACCACTCAGAATCTATAGTGTAATGTATAGTGTAACTGTATTTGTGAGTTACTTTGAATAAAGGAGTCTGTTAAATGCTGAAAATGTAATATAATGCATGGGCCACAAAACACTTTTTATACAAAGTAGCCTTGTGGCTTGTCCTCCAATAACCCAGACACTGATGGCTAGCATTTGAATGAATGCTTTACAAAGTAGGACCAAGATTGATAGACCTTCTTATACTTTCCCATTATGTCTCATCTTTCCAGTCCACTCCTATCAAAATCAGGCTAGCTCTGAAATCTAATAAAGCCACATCTGACTTATTTGATTTAACAAATGTATATCATTTGCCAGTATGTGCTATGTATCATTTAAATTATTTAAGGTTTCAATGTAGCATGTAAGAATTTACTGACTGGAATATTAGTGAATAACAGGGTTGAATTTTAAAGCCATGTTTTTCTTGCTTTTAGATCGGCCTGAAACGTTTTTAGTAAAATTATGTGTTATAATAAATATATAAATAGAGAAATGGTCCGAATTTTAAAGAGTTTTAACAACACATTTACATAAAAATACAGAAGAAGAATAAAGGGTGGCTTGGTGGTTAACATGTGGTAGAATGCATCAATTAACCCCCCTAT
>JAOUQU010284430.1:0-13155 GCA_028566735.1 Ammoglanis amapaensis
CCATTGTTGCTGTTGTTGTTACTGAGTGACATGGTGGAACTTTGTGTAGTTCCAGGACGATCTGTGATGTCATTAATGGTTCGATTCCCTCCTCACATCTATGTTTTTTTTTTTCAAGAAGTTCCGGGTTCAAGTGATTCTTCCCTGACGTTAATGATTGAGAGGAACATGTTTTATGGATTAAATTTACCCGGTTTGTGTTTGTGTGTTTAAATCAGGCGCTTTATACCAGGTAAAATAAACCCAACATTTGTGATGGTGTTAGTAATCTTAACGTTAGTGTTCTATTAGTGATTAATGCAATACCAACCATTAGAACCCTGGTAGAATATAAGTAAATGAGTTGTTTGGTGCTCATCTTTATACCTCTTCGTTATACTAATAGGGAGTGTTAAGGGGGGCAAAATGCTAATTTGTCACTTGACTTCAAACAGATGTCGAGATTCAATTAAATCGAAGCTTAATTGAATAGGAACAAAACATCATCATCTGGCAAAGCTGGTGGCACAAATCCTGATGGAGTTTAGTTCTTCCATTTGAAGTTTAGTGGAATCTCCCTGGGCTCTTCTTGATTACTTTGCAGCATGAGTGAACAGAACGGGGCATATCCCTCTCATCCCGGACCTCCACCCATCTCTACTCATGAGTCAGAAGCTTCTCTGGCACCCCACGTTTCATTTATAATCAAATAATGCTGCTAATTGATTTTTTTTCCCAGATAAAGAGGAACAAAAGGGTTTTCCCCACTCCTAATTCTCAACGCATCATTTAATGTATCGTGAATTTAAACTTAACCTCTTAACAAAAGTCATCATTGAACTTTGTGCATGATAATTAGAAAGAACTGCAGAAAGAGTACTAAATATATAAACCTTCGTCACTCGTAGTCCAAAACATGTGGATGTGACGTACCTACATAACAATCTATGCATCCATGCTACTCATAGAAAACACATAAATGAACAATCTTATATATTAACTCCATTCACCATCATTTTACAAGCTCTGGGTCCTCCAGGGTTTGCTGTGAATCGAGTCTTTATCAGTCGAATCAGACGAGATGATGAAAAGAAATACTACCACCTCTTTATTTCATTATAATGACCATATGCTAGCAACAGATGCTCTTCTTATGCTGTGAGACCCTGTTCAACGGTGTCCGGGCACAAATAGTTTTAAAAATAATTGCAGTTGTGAACAAAATACAATTAAAGCACTATAGAGTTATATTCTGCTATAGGCATGATAATAACATTATGATAATAATTTTAATTCACAAGCAAGAATTTATAAGCTGCTTGTTGATCTAAATTGGTTCATATTGGTTTGTTTATGTCAACAGTTTATGTCAACAGTTTATACTGTTGTGGCTGTGCTAAAGACAAACGGGTTTCAGCTTAAGCGGCAGTTTTCTACTTGGTTTTAGTTCTTGACCCGTCGCCATTTAATACAGCGCATAACATTTGGAGTTAAAGGCTGCAGGGCACCAAATCTGCCTTTTGATAAATTGCGGTTGACATGTCCTCCCTGTCCCTGGTTGAAAGGCCTGAACAAAGTGCATAAGGTGTATAACCTGGTTTTAATGAATTAATGAATTTTTACATTTTTGTGTAATCGTAGGTATGCATGGTGGAATGTCACAGCAAGGTTTCACTGGGCGTCACGTGGGAGACATGCCAGTCTGCTATACAAGAAGCACCCATGACCACCCTATTAGTAGGAAATTCCATGCTACGGAGAGCTGAGGAAGAAGTGGAAACCATTCTACCTTTGGATAAATCAGATGGAGGTTTTATGTATTCTGGACCACTGCAGTCTGAGCACGTGAACAGGGATTCGGGTTCGGATGAGCCGGACCAGGAGAGCCAAACTACCAGGGTTAGCTCAGCGTACCATTCACAGCCGTCTCCGTCTGGACTGGAAGACAACGAAGACCTGAACCGAAACGGGGAATTGAAGAGCATTCCAGTAAACCTATTCAAGCGCTTCGGGGGGTTTCTTAAAAGCAAGTATGGCTACAGGAAGTTTGTTGATCCTGGTAGGTCCTTTCAGAAGCGATATGGTGGCTTTATAGGGGTTCGAAAGGCTGCCCGCAAGTGGAACAATCAGAAACGGTTCAGTGAAATCTTGAAGCATTACTTGGGCATGACCACTCGAGCAAGTGAGTTTAACAGCGTGTCTACTGATCTTGCACAGCAAAATGAAGAGTGAAGCTCCTCAGGAGACGGGCGTTTACCCGCCGAGCCATTATTTGCAACATTTCTTTGTTCATCTCGACTCCCTTAAACTTGTCTATAGAAAAAAAAACATCTCTACTTATAAACATGTATTCTGCCATTTTCACCAAGTGCTTCATTCTGGCCGGGGCTGCGAATGCTCTGGTGCCGGACAAAACCGCTGGATGCATATTCATATATCCTGTACAGTACCAATCCAGTGCAGTGAAAAACACTAACATTTTTAGAAATAGAGCAAATCAGAGCAAATTTTTGAGGGTTTGGATGTTTGAAAGGTGAGAAGAAAATTGTGGCCACAACCTAATATACACCCATAACATTATTAGATGTGGCTTTATTAATTATTACAAACTAAACTAATAATATAAGCCTAATTTAGCTTTATTTTTGGCTTGTCTCGAGCTATGCTGCAAATAGTAAGCGTATTTGGGTAAGTACCCAAATACACATTCATATTTAAAATAACAAATATATCTAATGTGTTAAAAGTTGATCAGATGATTTATAATAATTATATTAATATAATTATTAATTATACAGTTTAATATCAATAACAAACGTTAGTTAAGTGGGGCGGCTTAAAGCAAAAGAGAATCATGGGGCCAAACGAAATGAAAATATAATTGGTATAAAAAGTTAGTAGACAGACTCACCAGTCAGATTAACCAGCGTTCCTGCTGTTTAGTGTAAGAAAATACTTTCCAATCCATGTTTTTGACTTTATATAGGCAAGACACCAGTTAGGTGAAGAGATGATGGTAAAATCGTTAAAGAGATTTATTAACAGAATCATAGGAGAAGAAAGTGAAATGATGTCTGTGGGTTGGACAAAAAGCATTAAGACATGATAATGAACAACGTAAGAATAATGTTGGTGTGCAGAGCTGCAACAACTATACAAGCATAAAGCTGGTCTGTAGAACAACGTTGAAGGCTGGGTTGATAGAAAAGTTGAGGATTTGTGAGCAGCAGTACGGTGATTGCTGTTAAAGTGCACCACTGATGGATCTTTTTTATTTAGAGAATGACAAAAGGGAAGTATTGGAAAGACCAAACAAGATGTGTGATGTGTTTGTGGATTAAGAGAAAATCGAGACGAGACGAGCTGAGGTATTATATGAAGAAATCTGGAGTGGCAAGGAAATATGTTATCATGCTGCAAGTTATACAACAGGATTGGTGGAGGGATTGGAAGACTCTAAGGTTTTTTTTCTTATTTGCTGTAAGATTAGAGAGTATTTTGGAGAGAATATGGTGTACATGGGAGAGACAGGGAATAGAATGTAGCTGGAGCAACGTTGGTGTTACACCAAAAGAGCTACTGCAAGAAGCAAAGTGTCCAAAGTAGCAGAAAATGGGTTGAAAGGTGGAAATAAAAGATCGAGTGTAGAGTCAAGGGACAAGTAAGAGTAAGAAAGATTCATACCAGGAACTCTTAAAACTCTGTTGCCACTGATATAGGAAAACAATGAGACTCAGTGTACAAAATATATCAGATAAAAGACGGAATCAGCAACACGTAGCAAATCAGTGAATCTATTTACTAACACTACGTCCCCTAGTGCTCTAGGGGTGCTTGGAATGTCAGTATTAGTTCAAACTAAATAGAAATGATGATTAAACAATAGTTCCAAATATAAGCCATGCATTAACAGAATTTCAACATAAATAAAAACAGCATTTAAACACAAAATGGATGTGATTAATAACTTAAGGAAAGTTTTTTGAATTAAGCAACTTCAACTTGCAGTTTAGCACACATTTACACACACGACAGTGAACACACACTAGGGGGCAGTCATGATCACACATGCTTGAAACGGTGGGCAGTCTTAGCCACGGCACCTGGGGAGCAGTTAGAGGTTCTTTGCCTCGCTCAAGGGGACCTTCAGCCGTGACATGTTGACTATCAGAATCAAACCAACAACCTTCCGATCTCAAGCAAAGTTTGTTAACCAACAAGCCACGGCAGCACCAAACTCAACAAACCAACTCAACCATCAGGACTATAAACACTCCTGCAGAACAGAGAATATGGTCTGAAGCTATGTTCACACACATGCACATGCGCAGACACACACACACACACACACACACACACACACACACACACATACACACACACACACACATACACACACTGCTCCATAGTTTCCATCTTTATACGTTATACTAATCAGTTAGGCACAGGGGCTCTTTACTTGCCTTTGCAAGAGGGGGCACTACCTACAACACACACACACACAAATATACACACAAAGACATACAGTCACATACAAAATATACTTACAAAAACAAGGTTACACCTTTAAGCCAGGACAACCTGAACAGCTGAGAATGCTACCAGGTAAAAACTTTTAGCCAAAGTTGTTGGTTAAATCAGAAAATTATAAATAATTTACAGATAAATAAAACAAAAGCTTTCCTGAAAAAAATAATAATTATGTATTTCCCCTTAAATCTGGCACAAAAAAAAACAAGCAAATGCATTCGTGCTTCAACAAAATCACTCCAATTTCCCTCTTCCAACTGCTCACAGACGGATACACGATAAATTCAATGTCTCTAATTCACATGGATTCATGTTTTCTGGAATGTAGGAGGAAACCGGGACTACCGGAGGTAACCAACGAGGATACAGGGAGAACATACAAACTATACAGAGAAAGCACCCATACTGTCAAGTGTTACCCACTGATCCCATTGACACTCCCAACTATTATAGCTATTATCTGCATTACAGCATTGCCTCTTCAAAAGTTCATATCATTATCACAATAGAAAACCAAAATGCTTGTACATTAAATAAAAAAAAACATACAAAAATGTATTTATGTAAATTGCCATTTACTTTTATTTAGATTTTTTTTTGTAATAAACCATTATATTGCCAACGTTATAAAATGTAAATAGAAAAACGTATCTATCAATAAAAAGTTTATTCTTTCTTTTTTGGCTTGTTATGAAGCAAATACTTGTGTTGTGATGAATTTGTTCTCCAGCTAGTCATTATGTGCAATCATAATAAGCAAGTTTTAGCACAATGAATATTTTAAATAAATTTAAAAAAAACAATGAAGTAAATTACTGTATAATTAAAGCACCAATCAACCATTTAATAGAATTACAGCTCGGGATCAGATATCATGGACAGACATCACAAGGTGACGTGCGATATGTGTAAAGTAAATTATACTTAAAATATCTATACAGTAAACTACAGTATATTTAGAATATCTATAAAGTATAGTACATTATACTTACAGTCTTGATTAATTATATTACGATATGCTTACAGTATCCATACATTATATTACAATATACTTACAGTATCTATACAATTCACTACAGTTTAATTGCAGTACTTATATTGTATAGTACATTATACTTACAGTATCTCTACAGTATATTACAATATAATTACAGTATACAATATCTGTGCAAACACATGCAATATCTGTCCAAAGACATGCAGTCAGGTTGACTGGATAGAGACGGGACTTAAGCTGTTGCTAAGATTGTATTGACTCACACACAAACAAGGTCATTCAGAGCAGCCGGTCAAACAGCGCACCCTGGCGACAACGTACACACATCACAACTGTAGGTTTCATGAGACTGCAGTGGTTTTAATTTTTATTTTAACAAAAATACAACAAGATAAAGTAAATAAAGTAAAGGAGTTACGGTAAGCAGTCATTTGTTTGTGACCAGTTTATTATCGGATAGTTTTTTTGCAGCAACATTACATAAAATCATTTTGTAATAGAATCTTTTAGAAATTATATTTATACAACTAAATTGCAGTTAATCGTTTATTTTACCTGCATATCTGGCCAGATGTAGTGCAATACAACAGAGTGCGAGTAATATAGTAAATACTTTTAATGTAAAAAAAAAAAACAGAGCGATCACGGACATGGTCAATGAGCGCTAAACTATTCTAGTAAAAGTGGTTAAATGCATTTTAGCAGGAAATAAAAACTGAGCATTAAAAAATACATGAAATAATTTGTTACATTTTCAGCACATGATAAGAATCATTTAGTGTTCCTGTAAGCTACAAAAAAAAACATTATTGGTTCCCAGTCAGGCTACAAAACAATTGGTCACATTTTAAAGCCTGTTTATATTACAACAGAAAAGGAAATAGTTTCTTACACAAATAAAGACAAAGAAATAATTGGATTATGTTAATGAAACGATGCAGTAATAATAACAGCTTAATACAAAGAAACCTTTTTTTCGCTCGTTCATGATGAAGCACCTACATAACGGCCCATTTACTGATCGACCTTCCATACATGGACAGAAAGAACTGGATGACATTTAAAGCATTTAACATCAAACTCACCAAAAAGCTGCCTTGTTTATTTATTTTCGGCTAATTTTACACCAACTTCACGTTTCTGGAATGCCAGTCATCCGTATCACAAAGTAAAAACATCATCTGATCATCTGGAGCGGCTTATTAATCGAGAGACTTAATGAAACATATGGCTGTTTATCATAAGCGACTTCAAAAAACCAAAAGGCCACACACACACACACACGCACACACACACACACACGCACACACACACACACACACACGATGAATGACCACGGAAGACTAGAAAACAAAAGTCCTCTTCCAGTTCGAGATCTGTGATGAGGTTCTTTTCATGCACCACATCTTTTTAATAAAACTTTCTTTTAAAAAAAAGCAGAATAAAAATCTTGTCCATTTGTGTGTTTTTTGTCTTGATCACTAGTTCCAGAGACTGTCGTTCGAGTCTCTGTCTCGTTTTTCTTTTTTTTTTTGGCTAGTGTGCTTTATTCCAGGGAGCAACATTTTAGTCCAGGAATCTCTGACAGGCTTTTTTCCAGCGGCAGGCTGTACACCACATGTCCCGATGTTCGATACCGTAGACCTTCCGACATTTCTTAGCCTCGCCACGAATCCTCCTGTTAGACGAAATGATGTCAGAGTCACGTATTTAAAGACACACCAGGCAATTTTAAAGTTCTCATAGTCCCTTTTATGGCCTGTAGGGTAAAACTGCACATAAAAATTCACTACTACTAGTGTCCACTTGCTTTATGGCAAATACAAAGGACACTTTCTAGTGACAACTATTCAGTAGAGATCGTTAGTGGCTTGCTCGCTTTCTGAAATACAAGACGGTAGGATAAACACATTAAAATGCAGGAAAGTCGGTCCCTGGCCTGTTTTGCGACACAGATTAAATTCAAAATACGATCAAGTGAAGGAATTTCACACAGAATAACCGTGGATTGGATAAATCCTGAGCTTTTTTGCTAAAACAAGACACTGCTCCCACCTAGTGGAAACTGGCACAAAAACACTTGATCTCTTAATTGTTTATTCTTTCTATCTAGTTCCTGGTCTGCAGCCTGGGGTTTGGGGACGACTTGGTCTTTATCTATGGATGATTATAGCATAAAAACATAAGTGAATGAGCACCAACCGTGTGGTACAGTGGCTTCTTGGTGGGGAAACACTGCCAAGTTGAGGCTTGGACTGGACGTTGTGGTTCTGGAGCCACTGTTCTCCGACACTGACTGAACGCCGACGAAAAGGTGCCACCTGCCGAGAAACAACGTCATTACATACAGACTGCACCCTCAGAGTAAAGGTGCAAAAAAAAATAATAATTACAGAAGAATATATGTACACAAGAAACAACAAAGCAGCAGGTTTATACAAGATGCCTGTAATTCTCCCTTCGATCACTAGATGGCCCTGTTTATATTTCAATGACAAACTGAACACGAGTCAATATGCTAAAGTCTCGTCTTTCCTATCTTATTAATTATAATAACTAATAGCAGTATAAACAAAAGGATGCAACACCAAGATAACCCCCTTTCACACCCCACATATACCCACATATACCCCACAAAACGAAACATATACTCCAACATGTTGAGAAATCGTTGTATACACAGACCTGTTTGCTCTGGTGCACAATGACCGGCGGGGTCCAGCGAGAGGGAGCAGGAACACACACAGATTTGCACTGGGGTAACACAACTGGAGGGGGAGCCTGAAACAAAAACACAAACCAACAATTAACTCTGGTGCTTTTTACACACTTAGGAATTAATCCTCCACATTTAACCCGATCCATGCAGTAAGAACGCACACATGCCCAGAGCGGTGGGCAGCCCGAGCCACAGTGTCCAGGGAGCACTTAGGGATTCGGTGCCTTCCTCGAGAGTACTTCAGATCCCGAACCCACTTCTGTACCCACCAGGACACGACTTAAGAATTGATGTGGGTTTTTATTTACCTGGTATGAATGTTCCGAGTGGACCTGCCAGAAGCTGCTGGGTGCCGACTGGCTGAGCTCGCTGGGCTGAAGGGGCTCCGGGGTGGGAGGAGACGATCTCTGATGGCTGGGACTGGAAGGGAAACCAGTCGGCGCTGATGGCTGCTCCAGATCCTGGTTAATTTCTGTGTAGTAAAAATCTTCTTCTCTTTGGCAGCGCTCCTGCTCGTTGTGTTTGCTAATTAAGACAAAGACGTACACAGTAGAGTCTGAAAATCGTGGGGCCCTTAATAAATCAAGATCAGCCGTTTAGAAGATTGTAATAAATTGATATTTATTGTGGAATTGTTTTGGTCGTTACACATATACAGATGTACAGTACAACGAAATGTCAGGGCGCAGTGTCAGCCAATGTACGGCTTTCCCTGGAACAGAGAGGGTTAAGAATCTCGCGGTGTAGCAGAGCCTGGATTTGAACCCCCAATGAGTTCATAGCCCAACGCTGTACCCAACTAGGCTACACTATCCCATGAATCCGGGGTGACATGGGTGCAAATAGTCAATAATGTCACAAAACTGCCACACAAATGACTTGATCCCATTTCCCCGCCTAATTTGGAAGGTCACTTACCCAACCCATTCATTATTCCCCATATCATTAACATTCTCAGCATTTAGCACACACGTTCATCCAAAGCGACTTTAAATTACATCTGAACATTATTCTGAGCAACGGGTTAACGGCTTTGCTCAGGGGCCTAACAGTGTTAACCTGGCAGTAAGTAGAGCTTGAAATGGTGACCTTTTACCAACCTCTACGCAGACCTATAAAAGGCAAACGACGGCATTGAGATAAATTTCGTTAACTTAGTTATAAATAAAGGCAGAAGTATAAATTGACCTTTCACGTCGTGTATGATTGGCTGCCCTGGATGTCAAATCAAGTGACAAATTTCATAAAACGGACAGACGACAAGCTTTTTTTTTAATGCCATATGATCTAAACCATTCTTTGGGATTGAGGTGGTGTTGCGCACCCGCTGGTTCGAAATAATAAAATGCCTTACGAATATAATGGCAAAAAAAGGTTCTTACCCGAGATGAAGTGTGCGAATGTGACGTTTCATGCCTACAATGGATGTAAGAATCTTGCCACAGTTCGGCCAGAGGCATCTGTACGCCAGCTTGACGGAGTTCTGTTCAAACAGCACATGGCACATTAAACATTAAACCTGAACTCACGGCCAAACTCGTTCCAAACCATGCTTTCGTGCTTACCTTGCGTTTTCTTGGGGCCGGTTCGTCAAACAACACATGCTCCATTTCCATGTCCAGACCATCATCACCAACTGGGGTCCTGTCGTCCTGTCCACTAGGTGGAGACGGTGCCGGGCTGTTATTTCCATGATCACAACTCCAGTAACCTCCATCCGACACTTCACTACCGCTACAATCGGTCCCAGCCGACACTGTCAACACATCCGTGTCATCATTAGAAACACGTCTGACATAAGGCGGATGAATCTGTACACAGGCGATAGTTTAGGCGACTAACCTGGTCCGGGTTCTGCTTGAATGGGGCTTTGAATCATAGGGCTGCAGGACAGACTAGTCAGGACCATCGCAGCCATCATTTCATCCATGTCCACACTCTCAGCGCTCCTAAACAGGAAACATGAAAGAAAGTATTTAGTTGCCAGTAGTTGGCCAGTATGGTGATGATTATTAGTGACAAAACATTTGTGTTCAGTCTGAAATCATAACGATTGTTCCTAGGTTTCGGTGCCCAGATGGGGTTGTTGTTGTTTATGTTTATTCAGTCATTAACGTCATGGTTTACACTTCTAGTTAACACCCATGACATCAAACAGTCATGGACATTTTCGTATCTTCAATTTGCCTTCCTGCATGTTTTTGGAATGTTGGAGGAAACCGGAGCACCTGAGTAAACCCAAGCAGACACTGGGAGAACATGCAAACTCCGCACAGAAAGCCTCAGCTCTACAGTGCTAAACCAGTAAGCCACTGTGCCACAGATGGGCTGGTCCAGGTCCTCTCTGTTTACAGTTTGCATGTTCTCCTTATGTTTGCATGGGTTCACGTCGGGTGTTCCGATTTCCTCCCACAGTCCAGAAAACATGGAAACGGTACTACCTAAAAGTTTATGATATAAACTATAGTAACCATTGTGTTATGAAAGTAACCAAAGCGTGTAAAATATGGCATTAAAATCCAAAATAAACAAACAAACAAACAAACAAACAACGTTGGATTCATGTTGTTATGATCGATTGATATTATGATCACATTACAGGTGCACTTTCTATGTTTAGTGCATACGTTTGATTTTTGTTCTGTACCTCTTTGGCACATCGATGGAGGAGGAAATGGAGTGAGGGACGTTGGCTGTTGGCGTCATCCACACGTCTTCCAGTTTGCGATGAACCTGCTGGTTGAGCTGCGGCAGGAAAATGGACACCTCGTTGTCCACGTGGTTATGCTGCTCCACCACACCGCTGCATTCCTTTCCACCACAATGCACATAAACCTGCGACGTAGTGCAAACGTTCCAATGAGATCAAAACAATTCTGCACGATCAAGTCTTGCATGTAGGGATGTGACGATTCAGAAAGAATCGATACAAATCGATTCACTTAAATGATTCTTTTAAGATGATCGTTATTCACAAACCCTCTTCGGTTTCAATCAATTTATCATTAAATAAACCCATAAGCATTTATAAATCAATCACACAAGTTAACAAATCTAACAATCAGTCGTAACATTCCATCATAACCCTTATCATCAAAAAAAGAGAGTCATATATTCTCAAATGCTTACCCTCTGCCCTGGGTACAGCTTAACCCTGTGGGCATTCTGGACTCCTGATCCAGTCATATGACCTCCATCTGTGTCTCCTTGCACACTTACATCCACGGGACCCTCTGCGAAAGAGCTGCAGACCAAAGCCCCTAGAGGCGAGCGCTTCCCCAACCGGCTTCTGGGAAGCATCGTGGTTGCCAGGACTTTCTCCATGGTCGCCCTTACAGGAGATTCAAAGCACTAACCAAAGTACAAGCGTAAAGCTGTAAAACAAACAAACAAAAACAAACAAACTTGTAAATGGTGGCGGTATCGGGTTAATACTGTATTAAACACATCTCATGTCTCATATAAAAATGGTTATTCAAAACACTGAAAAGTTAAAATTCTTTATTTTTACTCCCCTAAATGTGTATTCACAGAAAACGAGTTCGTTCATAGGCAGGGTAAAATTCTGGTTATGAACCTTTACTGTTCATTACAGTTTATTACTTGTATGCAGTGCAATTACTTCATCAGATTTTTCGCACAACATGGCCAAAGATTTGTGACCACAACCACACTTTTCTTTCCCAGGTGAACAAAATACAAACGACACGCTTTTAAATTTGTGGCAACATTTTGAGAAAGACCCTCTACTGTCTGTGCCCTGTAAACAAAGTCCCGTCACCAATAGCAAAAGATCTTCTGGATTTTATTCCCTGTATTTATCAAACAGCTCTTCATGTGTAATCAAAAGTCCACACAATACTAATTACGGACTACCTGTACACCAAACCAACACACGGACTTACCCTGCCTATTATTACAACCTGATGTAACAGAGCATAACCATCAGACGTGCCACCGTTTAATAAGCAAGTTTAAACATCCTATGACGAATGCGAATGATGCAAAATCCTGAAAGACCAAGAATGAAACAGTGATTCATCCGAATCAAACCGGTTAAAACTGCCAAAAGTCACGTATACAAGTTCCTATCCTATAACTGTTCAGATGTTATTAAGAGAGGTTACGAATAGCCTGTTGATCACAATAGAATACACATGGAGTATAAAAATAACAGTAATGTGAAGACAAAAGTCTGGCCTGGGTTTTTTTCCCGCATTCTTTTTACATTTTTTTCTGATTTATAATACTGTCAAGATCTTATACTGCTGGCAAAATCATCCAGCATCTTTTATAGTTCTGAGGCAAGGCCTTATAAGCACCTCAAAGTCACCACCACAATGCTAGGCTCGAATTTCTGGGTGTTTTGTCATGTTTGTGTTTGCACTCTATGTTGGTGTTGACACTGTAAAAGGTCGTTGTTGATTTTATCTGGTCGATATTGAACAACGAATGTTTTTAAGGTTGGATCATAAACATCGTAAACAACAAGGCAAAGACTTAATTTACACGTGTGCGCTCATCATTGTTTTGATGCTTATGATGCTCCACCTTGTGGTCTGCAATTCTTCTAAGCGTAATGATAAAATATTGAAGGTGCACGTCTAGGAGGCAAAGTAAAACCTCTGTGGTGTTGGTCGCTTCGATGCAGATTGAAGTTTAAATTGCCCGTAAGCGTGCAACAATCGAGTAACACGGAACCAGCACAAGCTGTTGGCCTCTGCACACATGCTAGTCAGACATGCCAGTAAATGGCAGTCTTTCGTCATTTGTATAAACAGTTTCCCTACCACAGAACACTGAGTGACCCGTTTAATGCACCGTGCTCTTGTCTTACAACTTTGTACGTGTCTTTAGGGCTGTCCACAACCAAGGATTTTGTTGGTCGACCAGTGGTCGTCATTTACTTCAACTAATCGACTAGTAGTCG
>JAOUQU010284650.1:0-23620 GCA_028566735.1 Ammoglanis amapaensis
TGTGTGTGTGTGTGTGTGTGTGTGTGTGTGTGTGTGTGTGTGTGTGTGTGTGTGTGTGTGTGTGTGTGTTCACACAGGTCTTTTGTAATATGGAGTCTGCTGGAGGAGGATGGTTAGTAATTCAACACCGTGAAGATGGAAGTGTTGACTTTCAAAGAACATGGAAAGAATATAAATTGGTAAGCAAATATTTTTAAACGTGATTGTAATAATCTACACTTTATCAAGATTAATTATCTTATTTCACTACTAAAACACTTTGTGATTTGTTTCATGAGACTATCAGAAATCTTATAAGATGTATTACTTGTAGCTGAAGGACTTACAGTATGTCCAAATGCTTTTAAATGTATACATATATTAGCATACACATAGTGCATAAACATTAAAGCTGGTTATTATACAGATTTAATTATCCTGTAATTGTAATATAGGCTGTCAAATATTTTAAAATTAATTTAGGCATTTGCAGCTAAGCTGTGCAGAAAAGTGTCAATACTGATGACTATGAGTTTATCAACAACAGTGATAGTAATGAAAAAAAAAATGTTCTACCATATTTGTCATTTGACAATTTTATTCTCTGTCACATCCACCCACATCTCAAGTGTCTCCAAAAGGAAGTCTACCTGGCTTTAGCTTCCTATCGAACACCAAGCACTACTCAGTCCTCAAACCAAAGTTCTTACACAGCGTAGTCTGTGTTTACTTTATACTGTGCTTACTTCATATATAAAGCATACAGAAATCTGAGCACATGGACAATCAATGATTTTGGAGAGCTTGTCAACTATAGAAGAAACAATAATACCTCTCAATGCCATGACGCCTACCTGCCAGCAAAATTGGAAACGTACACCATCTTTCAGCATGACTCGTCATCACGACAGGGTACATTAGATATGGGGAAATTACTGATTGAACGATAATACATTCCTAAAGAACAGCACACACTGATGCAGCCCATTTCATAGATTTAAATAACTAAAACAAAAGGTTGCAGACAGATGTATGCAGACAGATGATGTCTTGGCACATATTTGCTTATCTGTTGTGGTAATGGATTGTAAAGGTTGCTATTCATGCCTGTTAGTATAAACCGTAACATTTACAGAGAAGTATTGCAACATAGTTGAAAATGATTATATTTTATTCATAACCACAGACTTTGAGATTCTCTAGTGCAGACTGCAGCTGCCCCCTTTAGTTTAGCTGCAGTTCTCATATGAAATAATGTGTAGTTTTGTGTGAGGACTGAGAAAACGAACAGGAATATAACAAAAAAGACATGCATATGTAATTTAACTATGTGATTTGTCTAAAGATTCCTTTATTGCTTAAGGAAAGTTTGGTTTAGTTGACAGATATGTGAATGACCAAAGTTAGGTCATTCACTTAATGTACACTGTATATATTATGGCACTTGAAAGATGCAGACTTTTTCCTGTTCTACTGCTAAGGGAAAATGTGTTTTACAAACTAACAATCTGAAAATGTCCTGTTGACCCATCTTTAATAATACCAGCCTATAGCAGTACCCCATATTGTACATTTGGGCACAGTAGGTGGTCTTGGAGTTGATAGCAACAAAGGTTAATTGGTTCCTGTAGCTTCTTGCTTGATTCACTTTGTGCTTACATATTTTTCCACATTATATCAGCTAAAATGATGACTTTTGTATCTTGCTCCAATTTCTTCTTTTTGCAGTTTGAAGCTTTGCATAGAACCTAGTGATGAGTGCAAAATGCAAATTCTTGCAATTTCTCAAATTTTGATCATTGGTTGTAGAATAAAGTTACATAATAGCATTTTATTACTAAATTATTTCCTCCAAAAAGTGATAAATTACCATGATTATGTATTCCATGATTAAAGACTACATGGTGTATTGTTTCTTACCATCTGGTATTCATTTGCTTCATTGTTAAAAGGTAGCGTTGGTCCGTGTAGGACTTTCATGTAGGTTTCAGATCTGTTGCACTGTGTGTAATTAGTGTCAGATTAAGACAATATTCAGAAGCTGCTTCATCTACTTAAATGACCTGAACTATAAACACGAGGGACGTGCTCAGAGGCACTTCTGCTGTTTTCATTAAAAAGGCCATAATGGCTTGGTGGATAGCACTATAGTGAACAACAAAAGCACCTTTTTTGTTCACGTTCCCTGCGCAGGTGTCCTTGAGCAAGACATCATGGTGGTGGGTGCCATGGCTAGGGCTGCCCACCACACCGGGCATGTGTGCTTAATGATACACCCTACTATGTTTTCACTAGTGTATGTAAATGTGTGTTTTACTGCACGGGTTGGGGTAAATGCTGAGGAATCATTTCCAAGTGTGTAAAAAGCACGGTGGTGAAAAAGTATTCTGAAACATGTTGTTAAAATCCTAATTAATTATTGTAATACATTTAAAATCACTAAAAGCATTAATGACTACCTGAGAATTGCAGGTCTTTAGTGTTAATGCTCAGCAAGTGTCTGCTCAGCAAGAACTAATGACATGGTCCAACCCTAGGAAGTGTAAAAACTTTATTGGACAGTGTTATGTTGCCAAATCAAAACCCGATCCTCCTGAAATATTGCACTGACCAGCATTCTTCTGCTTTTCAGGGATTTGGGAGCGTTGCAGCTGAACATTGGTTGGGGAATGAGTTTGTGTTCATGCTGACCAGTCAGAGGCAGTACAGTCTTCGCATAGAGCTCACTGACTGGGATGGACATCAGGCTTTCTCACAATATGAACGGTTTCACATTGGTAACGAGAAAAACAACTACAGGTAATGGCAAGATGTGGTAATGACACGCCGTGTTTCTGTTTCTTTACCTGCCATAGTTGCATTTAGGTTTCATTACACCGGAAAGTCTCTTTTTACATGACATACATGTTTCACATTTGTTCTTATTAGATCACAGAAACTTTTCTCCCAGGTACTTTATTAATAAGTACATTTCTTTCATTTTCATTTAAATGTTTCATCAATTACATCCTGTGTGCACTCACAGACTTTTCCTCCAACAGGCTCCAGACTTTCTTCTCGAGTATCTTTACCCACACAGATTTCTTTACATCCCAAGGATTATTTCCTTATAATACATTTTTACATACTGTATGTACAGTACTTATGATGGATTTTCACCTAACAAATGTTCTAAACGTGTGTCCCAATAGTAGTCTAGCTTCATTAAACATCTTGCTTGACTTCACACACATTTATTCGAAAGTTTAAAACACCCTAAATGTAACCTGAATGTGCAGCTTTTGAGATTTATGTTTATATTGTGTTACATATTCTCCAATGAGAATGTTTGACCATTTTTTAATGCTTACATATTTTTTCCACATTATATCAGCTAAAATGATGACTTTTGTATCTTGCTCCAATTCGTTCTTTTTGCAGTTTGAAGCTTTGCGTAGAACCTAGTGATGAGTGCAAAAACCAAATTCTTGCAATTTCTCAAATTTTGATCATTGGTTGTAAAATAAAGTTACATAATAGCATTTTTACTAGATTATTTCCTCCAAAAAGTGATAAAACACCCATGGTTATATATTCCATGATTAAAGACTACATGGTGTATTATTTCTTACCATCTGGTATTCATTTGCTTTATTGTTAAAAGGTAGCGTTGGTCCGTGTAGGACTTTCATGTAGGTGTTACATATTCTCCAATGAGAATGTTTGACCATTTTTTAATGTTTTATGTGTGTTTTTTACTCTGTGGTTAAAACACATTATTGTATTTCTATTGTAGATGTAATTGATTATTGTTGTGATATTGATTAAAGTAAATACAGTAAAAACTAAACAAAATAAAATCACAAAGAGTTGATCTGCCAATCCTGGAATAGACAATAAAATAGTAAATCATCAGTTTGGGTAAAAACTATATTTGTGGCAAAATGTTGAAGGTTAATATAAAACTGAAAGTACATATGTGATTGGTTTAGATCATCATGACATGTTAGTTAGTTTGCAGCATCATATTCATATGTCCTGTTACTTTAAAGCAGTTGGACTTCTAATATGTGCATTTCCATTTTGTCTTGGAAGTTTGACTCTCTCTTTCAATATGTATGCATATTAGGTCAAACATACCATCTATCCACTACTGACATTTGAGCTTTGCCAGATTTTAGGACAAATTGTCCCAAGAGTTCTGGTTCCAGAAAGTGTCTGTCGGCTAGATAACAGATCTGCTGAAAATCAGATTTATCTTTGATTAATTTTTTAACTTGAATTATAGGGTACCTTATATGTTTATAAATATATAAACTTGCGTAATATAAAGGAAATATCACATGACGCAGGCGAATCATTCACTTTTATTGAATCATGGCGGTGTCTTCTTTGTGGAAAAGCTCAGAGTTAAACAAATTTTTACCTTTTCCACAATTTTCCACAATCATACTTCAGGCCTAGTAGCTTGAGATTTTGGGGCGTATGTAAATGTATGTCCTTTGAACAATATGACATTTTAGTGAAGAAATTACAATTCAGTTAATTATGACCTAAGTGAAAAGCTGTATCTTATCTTTTATTAATCAGTTGAAAAAAACACAGTTAATTATGTTTATTTGTGGTCTGGGGAAGATTGGAAAATTCCAGTATGACCACCAAAAATTTAAATATTTACCCAAAATATATATACACATATTCTGGCTGTACCATGTGGTACAATAAATGTGTTCTCAATATTGGTATATACCTGTTAGTCAGTGCGGTACATGATGATATATTTATCTTGGTAGTAGCAATGCTTTGGTACTAGTAAGTGCTCGGGAAAAAGGAGTACTGAACTTTGAACTAGTTAATTTTAAATCTGACCTGGCACAACACATCCTGGGCTTGGGACTTGGCAAAATAATGCATTGGTTTGAGCATCCTATTGGTTTGGCTGCTCAGCGGGATTGGGCAAATTTACACTAGTACACTAAGTTGTAGTAAGTGACAGACAATGTAAACTGTATTATTTACCAGCATACTGACAGTTGTTTTGCCAATAGTTCCAGTCATTTTCTTTCTGTGTTCTTTATTGTTTATGTATATAAGCATTATGTGGGTCAGAAATTCCACATGTCATTTATAGAAATGATAAGCTGAGCTGTGTGTGAGGGCAGCTAGTGTGTCTGAATATGTAGTGTTCATCACTCTGATAAACTGTTCTATATCAAACTGCAAGGGTGGTCAACAGGGAACAAGAAGATGGGGAATGACAAAGACAAAAATGAATCCTGATTAATATTGAGAGTAGAAATGTCGAAAAATAGTTGTAATTAGTTTTATGATGGTGCAGATATTACTTCTAAGATTGTGTCCATACTGCACACTTATTTACTAAAAGAGCTACCTGCTTTACTGGCGTTGAGACATTTTTGATTAACGTTGAGATCCACATCTTCAGATTGAACTTCATACTTTACTCATAAATGACATATCTTCAATTATAGACAATATAAACTCGGTTTATTAATCATGCCCATGGCTTTGAAATGATGATCCCCAAGCTTATGTTAACATGTCCACATAAGGTTTGCCTATATACTGTACCATACAACATTGTTTATCTTGTAAACATACATAAAAGCATACACACATTCACACACACCAGCACAAGCTTTATCTACCCACTCATGACTAAGAGCCTACATTTATGTGTCACAAATCTTAACATCCTGATCTCCATAAATAGATGTTTTTTTTACTTTTGTAGCTGCAGTGCTTGTGTGGAATGTTAGTAAAAGAAAACTTTTCTTTTTAACTGAGTTCAAAAAGCTACATCTGACGTACACTATTTCTCTTTTCTGTATATGTATTTTGTGTGCTTAATTAATGGTGCTAATCAGTTGCTAGATAACCTTTGTGTTTGTAATATTTTTTGCTTTGGTGACCTGTGAAAGCTTAGTCCTCAAATCTCAATTAAACACACATGTAATCATGTAAAATTAACGTCTTCAGAACCTTTAGATTCCATTTTCGTCACATGCCTTGGAGGTTTTTCTAGTAACTGAAAGTATATTTTATTGCCAACATCTTTGATTTTGGTTATTTAAAGCAGAAACGGAAATATCTCTGGATAATTATTGTAGTGAATCTACAGAGAAGCAAACAAAAGTTCTGATATAAATTAAACAACAGAGACCAAGCCTTGCTTTTATTTTTTCGACTCAAGCTTGATTGCACATAATAATTTCCCAATTACATGACAGTTGTAAAGCAGCTAGATCACTGTTCCACATGTATGCAATGTAATACAATACAGTTAACATTTATTTATGTCTATAGTAACATTTTATGTTCTTCAAAAAATGTTCTTCTCTAAGAATGGATGAAAGGACATGAAAATGTTGTACAATAGTGGCAGTGTGATAAAGGTAAATTTAAATAATAATAAATAAAATAGATGTCTATAAAGTCTACTTTATTATGGATCAGTTTGTGATCCCAACAACACGGGTGAGCTCTAACAAATGTCACCAGCAAAATGTGAAAGTACTGATTGTGGTTATTTATTAAAGAAAATATTACCCATGGATGCTGGTTGCATTCATGCAGTTATTGGGTGTATTAGTGTGGGTACAGTTTTAATATAATCTCATAATCAATTTGTTATAAAGCCAGCAGTTCAGATTATTTTCTGCTCCACTACCAATTTCCTGCGTGAGTGTTTCTCTCGTTGATTTTATGACTTGTCTGATATGATTACAGATATGATATGGATCTTTTGACTTGCCTGTATTAGGAAAAATAAAACAAAAATAGACTCATTAGTATGTAAAGTTGGCAGCTTTTACAGTTAGGGTTGGTAGTACACGGGAAATATCCTTCACCATTGGGCTGTGATCACAATATCGCTATACATGGATTATAAACTTTTATGATCCCCAAATTCCCTTTTACCCAGAAATATAAGTTACTGCATAACAGCTTCAAACACACTTTTAAAAGCAGATTTCTAATAGTAAAACGTCTCAACTTCTCCATATAAATGTTAGATCTAAATGATCTAATTATAGATCAATCTGATGCTATTTATTGCCTATAGTACAAGGCGTCAATGTGAATGTTGGCCGGAAGTTTAGATATCAGTCATGCAACATTTAGTCAACGAGAAATGAAGTAAACTGTAAACTTCATCAGTAACAAAGTGTACTGCTGAGGTTTTCTTTTCTCCATCTCCTCTTTCTTTGTTGAAAGAATGAAAACATCAAGCTTGTCAACAGCAGAAAATTGTTCAGTGTATCTATAATCATAATTTAATACTGTGTCTTTTTCTTTTCTGTGGTTACACATCATGGCACCACCTAGTCAAGCCACTGAACGTTGGCACTTGCTACACATTCATTTGATGATTATTTTGAGTAGATGTTTGTAGCTGTAAACGAAGCTTGGGAAAGTAAGCATACCTGGCAGAGTGCCTTAATACCTGCGACTGTACATTCTTTTGGTCAACCTCAGTTATATTCATGTACTAACACAACTTTGTTTTCCAAGAACTGTGTACATGCAAATATATGGTTGTGACCAATATTTATGCATAGAAAAATAGGGGACAATGAAAAAATCAATCAAATGGTTCTTGTATTTGTTATCATGACCCAAGAACACACACTGGTTTTCCTGATGAGGGGCCAGTTAAGAGCAGATACACACACACACACATTCGTTTATAATTTAGCATCTTCAATTAACCTGACTCTAACAGCAGCCACACTGCTGCCTTTATAGTTAGAAATATCTAAATGTAACTAAGTGACGTCAATATTTCTGGGACATGCACACCTCTTTCTTAAGTTTAACCATTATGTAAGCAAAGTTTGTTGTTTCATTTTGTTGCCATAATGTTGCTGTTCACTGATAATTTCTTTCACCTCTGCACCACCCTCGTTTTGATGGTGGAGATCCACAGATTACAATTACTTTAACATTGTGCAGCTGCAGTCTGCTTTTATTCACATATTCATAGACGGATTGTCACAAAAGCGCTATATTTCATCATGCACTACCATCATGCACTTTCTCAGGGGCCCAACAGAGACAACTTGATGCTGCTGCCGCTTGAACCGATTACTTTATCATTCTCTAGTCTGGTTCTCCGTTTACTAAACGATTTGCAGAATTCAGTAATTTCTTAAGTCACTGTTACCAGTTTTAAAAAGGGGTGGAAAGTATTAATAAAGAAATGTAACATAGTCTCTCTGCAACTAACACAACTAGTAAAGAGTTCAAAAATGTTTATTGAGGTTCAATCAGTCATCTTGCTCTTTTGCAAATAAGGTTTGGGAGTAATTCCAAAACATGTCAGTGGGGCCAGTGTTTGACAGTTAGGGGTGGAAAATGATTTTCATGGTGAATAATGTTCCCCAAATGCTTGAAATGAGGTTCTGGCATTTTAAATCAATAGTAGGCTAGGTGTCAGATTTGTTCAAAGCCTAGGTTCACATAAATCATAATCTTTTTTCAGGATTCAATGATTCATTTGGAAAGTTAACGTGAATAACCAGAGAGCTGTGTGTTTGCAAACCAACTGTACACATTTAACCATTATGCTATTGTGTGGTCTTTGAGAACACTTTAAAAATGCCAAGACCAGAGGTAAACAGTTGTGAGTGTTCATGTAAGCATGTGTGTAACATTCCGTAACATCACCACAAAGATTTCAGACGTAGAAATTGTTGCCACAAATACAGTTCACATTGTTCGTTGTAGTTTAATGAGTGCAATGTTAGATCGTTGTGTGACTGTGCATGCATTGACTAAAGTGAGGAATTGCTTAAACCCCTGGCGATATGCCTGCTCCTGTTGTCCTTGAAATACGGTACCGTAAAAGCTATATCTTTAATATATAAAACATAAAATTCCTGCTCCCCAAGCCAAGCCCAAATATTCTGGATTTTGTCCTAGATGAAGAATCCTTGCAGAACACAAAACTCTTCTCGTCCTTTTTGATATAGAATGTAAGTGTAACTTGGCAAACTGTGGTCTAAATATAATCCATTTGTTGAAAATGTAAGGTGTCTCTAACCTCAAATCAGGTTCTCAAATAATACCGCTGAATTCGGATCCTTTGTTTGTCTCCTATTAATCATTATGAACGTAAATGTAATAGACAGTGCAGCTGTTCAAAGATCAACACTTTCATTTTGATAAATGGGAGCACTACCTATCCAACTATTAATTTAACATGCTGACAGGTGATATGAAATTAAGCTTTCCTTTGAGTGTTATTTTTGCATTTAGCTACCTAAGACTGTGAGTTTTTAAAGAAAATCAATCTGTTATGCTTTAAAATACAAACGTGCAGCTGTGTTCTCACTAAAGGCTAAATTTCTAAAATTGCATTTACAGAGCATTTTTATATTCTTGTAGCATTAAGTCTCAAAAGTGACCTGACCCACGTGTTCAAAAACAAAGCTTTACCTGAAAAAGTCTATAAATATGTATTCATAACTGCTATGAGAAAGTTTCATTTAAAATGAAAGAAAATTGCTCAATAATAGTATTTTAAGTTGTTTTTGGTGACTTGGCTTCTGTTTTGTGTTACTCTTGTATCCCATTTTGCCATTTGTAACACAGCTGCTTTAAATTTTAATTTGCAAGCATCTGATCTCAGTCTGAAGCGTTACAATGTGTTAGATTGTATTTATGTTATTATTGATATTGTGTTCATTTATATTGTACCTTATAACCAACCCAGTGCTCTTAATAGTCTGTAAAATATGATATAGTCTGTAAAATATGCACATAATTTTGTAGTGCATGTCACTAGTTGTGTAAAGCTAAGTCTGACATCACATATGTCTGTGAAAAGTACTCAGATGATGTCACACACAATGCAAAATACATGTAATATATGAAGTTTGTTGTTTGGTTGTTACAGATATTTCCAAATATTCTGGGGGTTTGTTTCTTTTCATTTAATTTATGGCTTGGTTAGTTCCAAATCTTATGTCACTGTCTTTAATTGCACAAAGTAAACCGCTCTACGGTGCCACCTGACTGAAAAATGAATGAGGTGTTTGGAATAACACAAGAGAACAGAACGGACCTCCCATCTAGTAATCACAGTGAGAACCTTATAACCACAGGTTTGGCTCTTTTGACATCTAATTATTGCCATTTTAGTAACTGAAAGAGCCTTAACACCACCAACTTTTCTCATTTCATGTTGGATCCTTTGAACAGAGGTGGACTTTTGTATTCATTATGTAGTGTTGGGTATTCCTTGTTGGCTTTCATGTTCATGGTGAAGGTCCCATGAGACCAATTAACAATAACATTATTGAAATTGCACGGGTAACCATAAATGGTGGTTGGAGAACTGAGCTTGTCATCAACGGTTAACAGGTCATAACGGAGGTGTTTCTGAACAAGGCATTGAACACCTAACTGCTTCCCGGGTGCCATTTTAAAGGCTGCCCTCCTTCCCAGGCTTGTGTGCTCAGTACTGCCTCTTAGTGTGTGTAAATGTGTGTTTCACTGCACAGATTGGGTTAAATTAGGAGGGAAAACTAGTGTGTAAAACTTTATTATTCTTTAGTATTTTAGTACAACTTTAGTTCTCTAAAGCAACTGACCATGAACAAACTGAAAGCAAAGCAGTATTTTATATAATTTTATATTGAGGTAAATTAGTCATATGCAAGAGCCAAAATCGACTAGTATTTTCTCCAAACAACCCTCAAGGGCTGTGATCCTGACATTTACAACCATTGCACCAAATTATTACACAATGGTGGACTATTAGAAATTAGTACATGTTTGCACTCCATATCTTGATATTTCTGAGTCTAATTGATGTCATTTATCATCTTCAAATGGAATGACGACATATGGTGGTCTAATGTACTCCACTGCATTGGTCTATGCATCTCTCAGCACCTCTAATCATGGTTTTAGATTTATATCTTCCACATGTGCTGCTTAGTTTCGTTTGCTGCCGTATTCACTCTTTGTGTACACACCAACTCTACTTTATGTGTGTGTTTTCTCTTACACAAACAGCCACAAGATGATGTTCGGAGCTCATCTCGGACCCTCTGCATACTGTGGCATGTGGACACGGATAGTTTGCATACACTGTGCACATACAGGCATTTCAGACATTACAAACAATGGTCAGCCTCACACCAAGAACTGCTCCCGGTTTTAAAATTGTCTGTTATGCCCTGTTTTCTTTAAAGTTTGCCTCCAGGACTCAACTGGCTTAACGGTGTCTGTTTTATAGAAGTGTATTTGACTTTTTCAGCATTCGCATTCGAATACTTGATTGAGATAAAATGTTGTTAATCTTAGATTGTGTCTGACCACAAGAAGGTCATGGGTTCAATTCCCAAGTTGAACGGTCTGGGACCTGTGTGAAGTTCATGTCCCAGCATGTTCTTCTCATGCCTCATATGTGGGTTTACTCTGGGTGCTCCGGTTGGGGATACAAATTTCTCCATGACTGTTCAATTTATTCTTGTGTACTAATGAACCTGATATTAAACATCCAAATAAACAAAAATTGTATATTTTGCTTCTACAATTCAGTGGCTCAGTCTACCTTAATTTCTTGCATCTAATAGTTTCTTTTTCTGATTACAGATTGTCATTAAAGAGTCACAGTGGGACAGCAGGGAGACAAAGTAGCATGGTTATGCACGGAGCAGACTTTAGCACCAAAGACATAGACAACGACAACTGCAATTGTAAATGTTCCTTGATGTTAACTGGAGGTAAGAGACTGAAAACCTATGTTTTTCATGAGGAAATGCATAATTTATATTTTCATTACTATTAGATATAAACAGGTTGTGATTAGTAGTATGGGTATTATTATTATTATACTTTTATTTAATCCTGGTCATAACGGTATTTTGCTGATTTTATCTGCTGATTTTATTCTTTGGGATCTTATCCATTAAAATAAGCACTTTTAGGTAGGTTACAAGAATTCACAAATTTGCGATATTCACAGTAGGTTCTGGTCTTGTTACTGTAGTACACTTAACTGTCATCTTACTGATAAGAAACAAAGTTACATTTTAGCCATCATCATGGAATAAATATAACGTCGGAGGTAAGTGTGTGTTTAGTTTAATGCAGTACCTATGCCACAAAGGCAAATGAAACTTTTCAGTGTAATGACACATTTGATCCAACCTAACCACTCTATATCATCAGAATCGGTCATTTTAGACCGTTCTAAATATAAATCCACATTTATTTCAACATCTTATTAAATCAACAGTCATTAAGAGTACATTTGTCATATTCTCAAACATTAGTCATCACAATGTCTCCAACATACTAATTTTGGACCATGTTTCAGTTTTCATTATAGTTTGTTTTAGACTATATACTCACTCAAAGATTGCATTGCCAAACTAGAATAACTCACTGAACTGTTGCCAGGTACAGCGTTAACACACCAGCTGCAAGAGGGGCCACCGTCACTATACCTATAATCTTAATTATAAGAAAATCTGACAGTTTAATTCAACATGCTATCCCACTTAGCCTGGAAACATAGATTCCAATTTTAGCAGAGCCACCAGCCAGATTGGGCCCTCAAAATTCCCAAATGATCTTCAGTATAAGACATGCCACCATAGAACCCATATCCAAGTAGAAAGTATAATATGCCCTATTATAAACTAATATATTGTATTAAGTTTTTATAGGTCGAGTTGTATTTCTTAAAATAACTGTAACTTGACCACAAATAAAGAATGTATGAATATATTATTTCTACCATAATTGTGTACAGTTCTTGGGGAGGGGCTTCAAATTTATAAGGACTTATTTAACATGAAATAATTTCTGTTTTAGTTTATTTACCTTTAACAGCAGTGCTGTAGAACAGAATAACACAAAGAAAATGTTTCAGAACATGCATGTGAGCCAGCCAAGTGCAAGTGTTTTTAAATGCCTGAACATCAACAGAGGGTTTGAGGGTTCAATCCCAGATCCATGTATTTAACTACACTGCTCTTGTAAGTGACATGTATCTCATAGTGATCTTAGTGGAATGTTTTTGTGGTGACTGAATGATTGGAATACAAACATATTTCTCCTGAAAATGGAAATAAACAGAGCACTAAAACTGTCTGTTCTTGCATGGATTAACTGTGGATTAAAACATTCTGCCCGGTCCTAAAAAAGAAATCATATTTGACCTTATGTCTCTTTTTTTATGTTTATGGGCTTTATCAGTAAGCGATTTGGTGTATTGTTGATTAAATCATGAATCATGGATATAATTGGTACAGGCTGATATGTTTTTGTTATAATTTTTCTTTCTTTTCTGACACTTTTGTCTTCTGTCTGTGCATTTTTGTTCGGGATGAGGAGGCAACCCATTGCGGTCATGCAATAATTTAAAAAGCTCTAAACTAATCTGGATGCAGGAGCTTTTTTTAATTGTTTGAATCTGGACAGAAACACCTGTGTAACTGACCGCTTATATTTCAGAGAAGACCAGCTGTAGGTTCCAAGATAACATTTGATCTCCCAGACATATTTCCCTCGAGCATAATAGAATAGTTGGGATTTTATATCTGATTTTGGCAGTGATACAGTTATTTCATATACTTATATGCATTTATGGACAATTGTTTTCCAAGATCTGTGCAGAGATTCTGATAACGTTCCAGTTGTGATGTCTGTGGCTTAAAATAATTAATTATACTAGCCCAATTCATATGAGGACATAGAAGTGATGACGTTTTTTTTTTCTTTTTTTTTCAAATTAAAGCTACATCATATGCAAACGTATGTATAAAAGAGTTTATAAAATAACCTTATTTTATAAGGTCCAAGTTAGTGTTACCTAATTATCAAAACATAGTTTTTCCCCCACATCACCCCATTTAAGGCTTGATAAATTCTTTATCAAAAGATTCACAGTTCAGAATGTTGTTTTACCTTAAAAAAGAGCACACTTATGTTTTTATATTTTCTAATGTTTATATTTAAGGAGGTGTCCAACTACTGCCCCTCATGGACACCTGCTTTATTAACCACTGGAAATGGATTAATACCAGAAGAGAAACTTGAAAAGCTTTTTTTTTTGATAACAATACAACAATGACAAGTTAGTCTATCGAGTTATTTTAGGGTTAGGGTTAGTTAAGACTCACTATACTGACTATAAACGTCTCGACCATATGGTGCTGAACTCAGGTGGGGAATTTTAGCACTAATAAGTGTGTTCAACCTGTACGAGTCGCAAGCTCTAGTCTCTATCATGATCATGACGGATGTATTTTCCACCTATAATACATGACCGTAATAACTCATTTTATGATCCAACCAACCTCCGTTACAATAGACCCGATAGAAGGCAGCATAGCTGAAAGTCAGTGGTGACATTTTGAGTGCATGGAAAGCCGCCAAGCTTTAACATTGAAATGACACATGCCACAGCGGGCATTTGGCAAGTGTGTATATTCCCATACACCAGTGTGGATGTTTGTGAGACTGCTGCAACACTTCAGTTTAATGGACTGAAAATTGACACGTGATAAAGTTTTAGGTGAACTGTACTACACACAGTAGCACATACTGGCAAATAACTGAATAATCAGTTCAAAATAACCATAAATTGACCAGAAAAAGACATTGATAGACATGTGATGAACCTACTCATTTCACTTTATTATTTGTGTTAATAGAAGTTAATCATTAGTGTCTTTATAAGATCAAATTAAACAATAAAATAGCTAGATCACTAGGTTTAGGAAATTTTATTACTCAGCTGTGCAAAATCGTTTTTCAATCATAAAAAGAGAGATCACAGTCCAGCTATCTTAAATAAATACAGCAATTAAATAGCAAGCAGAAAAGATAATGCACATTATTACATATTATACATATTACATATTTCTGGTACCTCAAAATGAAACACATCTAACTATAAGTGGCACATCTAGAGATCAAATCTCAAAGCAATTTTTGTAATATCAGACTTTGGCAAAACAAATATATGTGTTTTGCCCAAAGACACTGTATTTAACAATATAACGCTGATTCAATGCATATCATAAACTACTAAAACAAAGTATGTTTTTATTCAGTTAAAACACTTTATCTGTTAAGTTTTTTTATTTTACAGGAACAAAAATAGACATGCTAAAAAATAATTCAGTAATTAATGAATGGTTTACTGTTATAGTGTACAATCTCATGGTTTTTCTTTTAATATAGCCTTTTGAGATTTATAATGTTTCATTTTAACTTTTTTCCTATTAAAGATATTTTTCGTACAGTACTATTTGGGAAAACAACAGCTTCTTTTTTTATATTTTCCTGACATTGACATTGTTTTAGCTTTATGCTTTTCGAACAGTGAATACTGGTGGTTATAATGGTTAGAAATGTTACATAAAGATTCAATACAATTTTAATAATTAATGATTTTTTGTATGGTTATATGGCAGCGAGATACTATATGACAGTTATAGTGGTCATTTATGGTTGTGTCACCACCCATAAGAAGCCCCAAGAGTATGTGGGTAGCCTTCAGTGTCATTCATGCCACAGCAATGTTAACTACTGACCAGTTACTTATCATTAATAACCATAATAATCATCCTTCCATTATTATCATTCTTTATACATTATGTATAGAAATAATAAATGTTTGCCATAATAATCTGATTATTTTCCATTTTTGAGTGTTGTCTAATATATTATTAATATATTATTTTATTTAATATATTAATAATTATAAATAAAACTGGATTTTATAGCATCATTGTATAACTATTAACTTTTAATACATGGCGTTTCCCTTATCATCTCATCCACTGCTCCATTGGAGTATTAAGACTGACGCTAGCTACCGTTTCACTAGTAACACATAAGATTTAGAATTAAAAGAATTTAAAAACACTCCGGAGCAGAAATGTGACCCAGAGTTTAACACAAATTAGAATTATTACAGCAGGTCCTGTGGCTTCCAAAATAGTAAACAATTAATAACTGTGTGGTGCACAGTCACCTATTCCAGTCCATTGAAGTAATACAGAGAAATATATATGAGACCAGTGTTAAAATGGTGTTAAAGTTGTAAACATAATGCTACATAACTATCTTTCATATATGTGTGTTTTACATTTCAGGCTGGTGGTTTGATGCCTGTGGCCCCTCAAACCTAAATGGAATGTACTACACCCAGGGGCAACATGTTGGCAAACTCAATGGCATCAAGTGGCATTATTTTAAAGGACCAAGCTACTCTCTCCGAGCTACCAGCATGATGATACGACCTCTGGACTTTGTAAAGAGCGTTCAGTGAGAACATAATTCTATAACACTTTTTAAGAGGCTTGATATGCTACTTGGATGGTGTGACTGGGATTGTTTGTGATAACCCACCTCTGATGGAAACATGGATTCTGGGAACGGAACCAAGTTCTATTATTATCATACATGCTGGGAGGTCACTGTGAACCGCTGTGGCTGGCACATTACATTTGATAGCAAACTGGATGATACTACGCAGGTCTATGGTCTACGTGAATCACTAGCGTCTTCGATGAACTTGCAGCAGCTGGAATGACTTTAGAAAACTAGAAGTGAATCATAATTTGTGCAAAATGCAGTTTTATGCGTTATCTTGAACACATAAAACATTTAATTTGTATTTTTATAATTTTTCATTTGTACCTGCATTTAATTTTGTGTATTTTTGGTCTGAGAAAGTAAAATCAAGCATGCAGATTGAAAATGTTTTTTTTTAATCCGATTTGTGGTTATTTATGACTTTTCTATGAATTATTACATTATCACATTGGTGACATTTACCTGCATTATTTCTAGCTGTTAAGAGTTCAAATACAGGCCAGGTTTTAAACTTTCACTACATGTTTAATACCCAGTTCTTTAAAACATTAACCTGAATAATGGATATTTATGCATGAAAAAAGCCAAGAGTCAATAGTAAGCTGTTGCTTGGATGCAATACAAATGTTGCTGATTCGTTTCCCATCTGCCAGAACCCTGGAAGTATAATGTAAACATCTGAATAGAGGTGAGGAAATCATGAAATCGTCCAGATTAATCACTTTTTAATGGAGAATCAATGTTCCGTGCGAATTACTTATTTTCTCCATTGAGATCTGTGACCAAACAAAGTGTAGTCAAGCCGAAATGTTTGCATGACCTTAATGCAAAATTGTACAGACCAGTAAACGAAGTAAAATAAAGTTCTGCAGTAAGTGTCGGTGCATTCTCAGGATTGGTCCTAGTAATAGAAGGGCTGCATCATAAATGACATCAGGCATTCCTTAAATGGACAAGATCTACCGTGGCAACCATTTACACGCACAATCAAATGATAAAAACCAAAGTAGATACATAGAGCAACTGAAGGATATAAAAAATGATAACACATGATAAAATTCATCTATCCACCCAGCTATGATCTTGTTTTACCACCGCTCACAACCACTTTACATTTGCAAGACTTACAATTATGAATGTTCAGTTTGGGTTTAGGACTTGAATCCAAAAGACACATTTTCATCATATATATATATATATATTTTTGCTTTGTGTAAAAAGTCATTGAGGTTAATGCAAGATAAATCAAGTGTTGGAACATAACCATGAGACCTAGAGAAAAAGGAAGCAATGCATCCAATATTTGCCCTTATTTCTATTCGAAGAGACAGACACTGTGGTACTTGTGTTTTTAATTTGTAATCACAGCACAGGGTTCAATTAAAAAGTTAGATTTTTGATAAAACCACTGTTTTGCATTGTCCATTTTTGCTGGAGGACTGTTGTGTTCCGTTCTGTTTGACTAGCACTGAAGAAACCTGTTTTATGTTAATGGATGAACCTGGAAATGTTCATTTAAAAGTAAAACAGCCTAGTTGAAGAATAACAAATTGAAACGATTCGTTTTAGTGTAATAATGTACTGTTTTTCTGTCTACTAGCAGCATGAAAGCAACTATGTACAACTGTCTGGTGTGTGTTATCATAAACAGATCATTTTATGGATGAGCCATAAAACATCTGGAATTCATAAAATAATAGAATGGCATTTATTAACATACATAAAAGATTGTAATTTTATGTATGTAGACTGCTTTCCAGAGCAAATACATTTTTTATAGTCTGACAGTCATAGGTTCTGTTTTAAAAAGGATTGGATGAAAAAAATACTAGTGCAGAGTGCTTTTAAAGACCGGACCATTACATCACCAGAACTATACAATTCTTTGCGAGATTAAACAGTTTGTGATGTCAAAATAAAAAAAAATGCACACAATTTGCCCACCTTTTATTTATTAGGCCACATGTCGCTGGAAAAGTTAATAATTTTCTGGATATATATTTAGTTTCATTATATAATTAAAAAATGTTTGATGTTTAAACATTTATCCTATTAAATGCTTTATATTTTTTAAGAGCAATCACACCTTTTCAGCTTATCGATGTTCCAGTTTACCAAGGTTAAGGGAACTATGGCAAACTCGCATAATATTCCTGAGAAGCATTGCAAGTATGATCTAGGCCTTCCAGACCCATGTTGTTATGCCAAACCCACTTCACTTTAATCTGAAACAATAAGGAATGATTCCTAAACAAATCCTTTGACTTGATCATAACCATGTTAAACAATATGATTTTGTATCGGTTTTGACTTTTTATTAAGAGTGTCCCGTGGCTTGGGACATGGTCTGATTTGTGTCCAAGTTTCTTCCCAGTGAACTCAAGCTATGTCTCAAACTATGTGTGCATTTATACCATAACTCTTACAGTAAGCAATAAGTCTGACCTATTCCTGGCACGCTGCACTTCTGTCACCATATTTACTCCTCGAGAAATGAAGATATGTGAAAACACGAGGTCTTCCAGCATATGGTGTTCGGAAAAGCAAGCCAAGTCGTTATTGTCAGTGTGTACAACACCAGGACTTTGACAAATTGCTGAGGTGTCAAATGGTGTTGTCAGAATGGCCAAGATCCTTCATAGCTGGGATTCTTTCACCCTAATATGAGGGTTAAGCAAACCCCTTCTGCTTGCAAACCAGCTTATCCATCAACACCTGCACTGACCCAGCAGCCCCTCTGGCATGTGGCCAAAATCAAATCGTACCAGTCAAACAAGAACTAAGCAAGTCGTATATTCTACTGTTACACAGAATAGAAGTCTAGTTGTGCTTAAAGTTCAGTCTTTTTAAATTACTGCCACCCCACATGTGTAATTGTTAAAAAGAATTGTGACTCACTTCTGGACCTGGTTTATGAAGGTCAAATAAAGTGTACACAATAATTCGCTCATAATTTAGTATTGGAGATTTAGGTCTGTTGTTTTTTCTCCTAGTGGGTGTACAAATAAATGACAAGAAGATTTTTATTACCCAAGATGATATTAGATGTGACATTGTAGAAAGTGTCATTACAAGATGAATATTAGACACAATATTTTCTTATCTGATGCACAGTTTAGACATTTTTAGTTGCAAAGCTATTGCTTGGAAGAACTTCGTCAAGCCAACGATCCACTGACATCACAAAACGTTGCATTTCTTTGCATTGTGTGATACTTTTTCCAGGCCTCTGTAATGTGGTGTTTTAAATAGGAGTTACTCCTATTTAGCAGGTTGAATGTAATTAGGCCAGAGTAAAACCTTCCACTTCATATCTCTGTTGAACTCTTTTGTAGTTTTGATGGTGTGTTTTGGTTCATAATCTTGCTATATAATGAAGGATTTCCCAATCATTTTGGTGCACCTTTCTTTAATTTGACATGTTTATATAAACTATTTAGTTCATAACAGTCAGATAAAGCCAGACCAGCCACAGTGAAGAAACCCAGCACAAACAACAACAAGGTTTAATTTTTTATGGCAGCTTCAGAGTTGGACCGCCAACATTTGGCAAGCGATTGCTTTTTTTGACGTCATTTTTAATGTTTCATCAAGCTATTTCAGGTTAGAAACATCCTTCAAGAGAGCAAAGGGATGCACTTCAGTTAACATGGCTCCAGATACCAATGGCAGCCTACCAGCACGTCTATCTGCCATATGTCACCCCCAGCACGTCTAGCTGCCATATGTGCTGGCAGGTATATGTGAGGTATTATAGTGTAATATGTATCTATGTAGACATTATAAATTGGAGGTAACTTTTCTTTAAATATTTGTGTCGTTAACTTTAAAATTATTCTGTGTAAATCATTCTCATACTCTTCTTAACCACACACAGTTTATCAAGTTTCACAAGCCAAGTGTATAAAACAGGAAAGATTTTACGTTCAGTAGTTTAAGCATATTGCTTTAATAAAAGTGTGGAGCTTCACGTGATACATCAATGACGCATCATTTACCATTGCAGTCCACAATGACTATTTTCTTGGAGCCTTTAATAAAAGCAGCGCTGGCCTGCAGATAAGCATCAGGCTTATGGCCAGATCAGATACATACAAAAAACATGCCTGTGCTATGAATGCACCGGTTTGTATCTGCTTCCTAAGATATCGCACATCGAGACAAAGCATCTGGACAACTAAGATAATACTAGTTTGGTAAAATTGTCTACCAACCCCCACACAGACCCACACACACACACACACACACACACACACACACACACACACACACACACACACTGTGAACTTTTTGTATGTTTTAAATTTTTCCAGTGGGATTAAAATGAACTAAAAGTATAAACAATTTAACTTGCTAGCTTTTCCTATTGTGTCTGTTGCACAATGCCATACAATGAAATCTTGAATTATTTTTTAAATAACTAAGATACTATTGTGTTAACATGACATGTGATGCATTGACAGAATTTTCCACTGAGAGCTAATATAGTACCATAAATGTAAACAACAGTAGCAA
This sequence comes from Ammoglanis amapaensis, assembly GCA_028566735.1. Taxonomy (NCBI): domain Eukaryota; kingdom Metazoa; phylum Chordata; class Actinopteri; order Siluriformes; family Trichomycteridae; genus Ammoglanis; species Ammoglanis amapaensis. The sequence continues at coordinate 20,845 of JAOUQU010284650.1, forward strand.
CAAAAGGATGAAATGGCTCCAGTCTGGTTATTGTGGTATTTAATTTTCAGTAGCCTGGTTTATTTATTTTTCTATTATATACTGCACTTGGGTTTTAAATATAGTGCTTGTATTGTCTCACTCCAGTGGCGATTCTGTGACAGTGTAATTTGACCTATCAACAGTCTGCTATGTTCTTCCTTTCACATATACAACTCTCTCCATTACACTTGGTTCTTATCCAAAGAGAGTACAGTACATTTTGCAGGGTAACCACATTTAACCGGCTAGGGTCTAGATCATTTGACAAAGGTAAAACAACACAACATTTTGGAGCTCAGATTGAATAAATTGTTCAGCTACTTAATAAGTGGTTCAGTTATAGACTTACTTTGCTGTAGAATGCTACACAGTTAAAATAAAATCTAAACACTTTTGCTCATTTGTTTGAAAGAGTAAATGTGAAGTCAAGAAGTTACAATGCATACATTACCATGAGTTTTAATGAATGTTTTATTAATCTGTAATGTGTTTAATGGTGTTAAAGACTTACTTCGGGTTCCATTACCTCAAACTTAACCATCCATGTTTTTATGGACCTGACTTGGCAAACAGTTTTCTTTCAAAACTCAAAGTTTATAAAGTTGCACCTTGTAACTTGATATCTGTTATGTAAAGTAAGAGGACCATGAGTTTCTAACAATGCTCCCTAAACTAGTACATTTAAAACTCAATAGTATACATTTAAACTTAGCGTTTCCTTTATATCCAACATGGCAGATGAAAAGCAATTTTGCGCTGCTCTGTGATGTTGCTTCCTATTATTTTACATTACATACATCCTTATTGGATCAAATACCTTAAAACTTGTGCTGATATTGTGTGCACGAATCGGGTTGAAGAATTTTTCTAATACAGACGATAAATAACCAATTTTAGTCATACCCAGTACAAAATTGTTCATAAAATCAAGCTTGAATTTTAGAAACAAATATTAGCATTAAATGACTCCGATTAAAGTTTTTACCAAAACTTTGTGTCATTGGTACAGAATGTTGATGTCAGTTTAAGAATTTACACTATGAAATAGATAAACATAAATTTCCACCGAAAGAAGTACCACTGATTTCATGGTTCTGAGATACCTCTGTAGCACCATGACTGCACATGACTGCCTAAGATTTTTAGATGCCTGGTACCATCATTCTAAAATGGCTACTGACTTCTCCTGAAAAGATGTTGCTTGTTTGGCACCAAGTGGATTTGTAAACTCTCAATGTATAAAATAATCTGCTCCATTTCCCAATATTTTCAGTTTTCGCTTATTTCTGTCATTACAATAGTAAATATATGACAACATAATAGAATAAATTGATTTTGAAGCAGGTTTGAACAACAGTTTCCAACCTTTTTATCTAAAATGTCATTTTATGGATCTGCAAGGATGGGAGGGTTTCAACTAGAATAACAATACTGCTTACAAATGAGCTTTTTTTCTGCTCACTTAGAGGTGATATGGAACAGTGCTTTTATTGCTTATGTAGCGAACGCTAATGACTCTTTCTGTGCAATCCGGTAATAAATGATGGGAACACAAGCCTAGAAGGATTTAAAAACAAGTTGCCAGATTCAGAGGTTCAAATACATGAGCAGAAATCTGAAGAACTGCAGGCCTACCCAACTTCAGCTAAAGTCAATGTACTTGTGAGCACTGTTGCACCCCGTACAATGATATATGTTGACTTTTATGCCTTTTGCTGATAAGTTCTTGCTGGTGATTTTTATTTGTAGCACAGAAAACACCAAGCACTAAGAAATACCAAGAAAACACCCCAAAAAGCCAAAATGTTGACTTATCTCACTTCAATGCAGAGTTCACTGTTAATCAATCCACCTGAAATAAGTTTCAGTCTAGAAAAGACATCATTGCTTTATACCAGTAATGTGTGGCTGTCACTTTGCAAAAGATTTCATGTTGCATTACTCAATGCAGTAATAGAAAAGTGTAAGTGACAACTATTTTCTGACCGTCTTTACCCAGAGCCCATGTGGCTCTATTTATGACAGTCATGTGACCATTTCTCACAATGGCATTTAAGGGCTCAGAGGTCACAAAAAATAAACATTTGCAGTCGGTTCTACCCCACACAGACTGACATTTCTCTGGATTTCCTAAATCTGTTCACAATCGAATGTAAAAATCCAGTGAAAATATACAGAAGCCCATTCCTGCCACCCTAAATAAAAAAAAAAAAAACGCACATAATTTTGTCTCATTATTAAGTCAAATGTTATCTCATTAATTTTACTTAATAAGTCATTATTTTAAGATACTAAGTCATCACCTCAAATTACTAAGTCATTATTTTAAGATACTAAGTCATCATCTCAAATTACTGTCATTATTTTGTATGTTTGTTACTTTTAAATTAACAGTAAATGTTTCTTTCTTGTTTATTAGTATGGATAAAAGCATTTACAGTATCTAGTTTTAAAATAAAACCATGTGGTATGACAACTTTAAGTCTAGTTTAAGTTTTAATACAAATTAAACAAAAGGCATTATTAAATGGCATTATTTACAAAGAAGAAAAAGCTGAATGAATCCTCTCTGGCCCAATGTTCCTAAAATATGCAGGGCCGATGCTGGAGGGATAGTCATAGCTGTGTCTGCCATAATCGTCCTTACTGCCTCCGACAGCCAGGCATAACGGAATTGAGCCAATGCTTTTTGCCCGTAGATCGGAATCAGCCTGGGGATGGGCCGAGCAGATTGTGCTTACAGGGTTAACATTCA
>JAOUQU010284651.1:0-13153 GCA_028566735.1 Ammoglanis amapaensis
TTTCTTCCCGGCATTCTGATGGAAACCTGTTAACCCGCTGAGGTTAAGGGTTGCAGTCGGGACTACAGTGCCATTTGTTGCACCTGCCTGATGTGACGGTTTTTCTCCATAACCAACCAAGAGGGACGGAGCCCTGCTACGTCTGTTTGCTTTTTTTATAATTTTAAATTTTATAATTACATTTTTTCCCAAGAAGGATGGGCCCTGTTGAGTCTGGTTCCTCTCAAGGTTTTTTTAGGGAGTTTTTCCTTGACACATTTGCCCTCGGCTTGCTCGACAGGTGTTTCTGTTCGTCCTGCATTTTGTAAAGTTGCTTTGAAACAATATCTATTGGAAAAAGCGCTATATAAATAAAGTTGACTTGACTTGACTTGGTATGGGATGCTCTGTATACATGTTGTAGTAATTTTGCTTCGTGTGTGTGTGGGCGCTAAGAGGCAAGGGAGGAGCCTAGTGCAGGTGTGTAGGGAGTGAGAGAGTTTTTAGGAGGGAATCGGTGTGTGTGTGTGTGCTCCAATGTTCCGGTCAATGCTACGAGAAAAATTATGGCGCAAATGTAACCACGAGTTATCCGAAGGTGTTAATAAAACAAGGCTTTTGTTTATATCCATCACATCCTTTCCGCGTGACCCACGGACATTATAATACATAATTATTAATAGTAACATGTAATTAAAGGTTATAAATTTGTGATTTCACAAGTGTGTATCCAACTGGTAGCCCTTCACATTAGTTGGTACCCCAAAAGTAGCTCTCATTTTCAAAAAGGTTGGTGACCCCTGGTATAGACAAAGGCGCAGAGCCCGGGGATTGTTGGTCATAGAAACATATGCTGATCAGGGATGTTGGGTTGCTGTCGTTCTGCCACTCCTGTCCACACTTAGGTGTGGGTAGAGGATGTGGGCGCTAATATCCAGTGATAGCCTTCATAACCTTGTTACCCGCTTACTCTCCATTTTAATTATGCTGTAATAATTAGGGCTGCCGAAGTCTAAAACTTTCTATAAACTGTTTTAGTTATTAACTATATTATTATTATATATAAACATTATTAACTATATTCTCTATTGTTCTACCCCAAAAGCCTTTTAACGGAAACCTGCTAAGGTTAAGGAGTATAGGAGCAATGAAATGCTTTTAATTGTAATTAAATATAATTAGTTGTAAATGTAAGTTACATTTTCTAAAGACTGACAGCATTCTATGTATATATAGAAAATTAAGCATATACCAAACATGGAACAGGCTAACTAAATTGACAGACATCTTATAATAAATACCCTTTTTTATTTTATCAAATCAGTTAATATAAGCAATTAGACAGGGGCATTATATAGGGATAATATATTTTTTATAAAACTGTTGTTGACTTCAACAACTTGTCCTTTAAATAAATAATAATACAGTATAATACAATAATACAGTGCATTTTCAAATGTATCGAAAGAAAACAATAAGCAATCAACGTTATTTTCAAAACTACTAGTCAGTCTAGTAAAGCAAGGTAACATACTGTAGATCAAATACAGATCCCATTATATCTTCCATAAATATTTGTAGCAATATCTGCAATACAAACTTGACAGAATGTATAAATATACAAAATAGGAGAAATGAAAAATAAGAACTACCCAATACACCCAAGGCAATAGTCTTTAAGAATGCTTATCTCATTCAGTACTATACACAGTGAGCAGTTAGCTAAGTGGCTTATGTTTATTTACAAAGGTTGGATAAGGTTGGATATTAGAAACAAACTAACAAACAAATCTTAGTGTTTATTTAAATTTACCATTCCTCTTCTTGAATACAGCCAGTTCATGGTACCTAAATAAAAAAGATATTTTAAAATTCAAACAATGTTTTAGTGGCTTAATGTTCTAAGCATGATGGGGTTACAGGTCCTATAAAGCTTTTACTACACCCGACATGAGTGAAGAAGTTGGGTACATGGACCCGCTACAGGCCACGCCTCTTTTCAGCCACATTCAGTTCCATTCATTTTTGTAAAGTTTGGGTTTTTGATGCCGTTCCAACGCTAAGACGTATGGTCGACTGGTGACACCCCGCCATGAGTGTACAATTTCAGTACCTCCACTTGCCCAATGGCAACCACTTGCCCAATGGCGCTCTTTTTAGGCTTTATTGACTTCCATTCAATTTTGTAAAGGTTTGAGGTATCGACGTCGTTCCAACGCTAAATTGTCCGGCCCACTGGTGACACCCATAAACAAAATAAAGTAATTTTCGGTACCTCCACCCATCCAATGGCCACGCCTCTTTTCTGCCCCATTCACTTCCATTCATTTTTGTAAAGTTTGATATATTGACACCGTTCCAACGCTACATTGTCCCGCTCACTGGTGACACCCCAACATGGGTACAGATTTTTGGTACCCGCACCCACCCAATGGCCACTCCAACCTTTTTTGACCATATTCACATCCATTCATTTGTTGAAAGTTTTGACATATCATTGCTGTTCCAACACTGACTCCACTGGTCAATGGTCACCAGCCCACTGGTGACACCTTGACATGGGTGCATAATTTGGGTGCCTGCACCCCACTTCTCCCCCAGCAGCCAGGTGCAATCACACTTGCCTTTTCTCAAGGAAATGCACACCTCTAGTTTGTTGTTGAAATCAATGAATTACATCAAGGGTGGGAAACATTTTACTCACCGAGGGCCAAAATAATTAATGCACACCGCCCATATACTACAATGATACAACATTCAGCCAATTCATTTATGGATTATACATACATGATGCTGATAGTATGAAGTGTGTATATTTGATTTTATGGAATTTGGCCGACTAGTAATTTTTTCGGTCGACCAACGAATAATCGATTAATTGCGGTCAGCCCTAGTACATAGTGATTAAATTTAATACGATTATTAAAGTAGTATTGGTAAATGTGTTAATGTGCTTTTTTGGGACTGTATGGTGACTGAGGTGCAGAAAGCAATATACACTAACAAGTTACCAACTTATAAAAATAAGTTTACCATGGCCAAGTTAAAAAGCTTGGGTTGATACGTGAAATAAAAATTTAAGTTAATGTGGAAAGTAGTGAATATATGTGTGCTTGTTTCTTTTGCATTTTATTTTGCAAAAATTTGAATGTTTCCCTATATTTTGTGGCGGTCCTCAACCTCAAACTTTATATATATAAAACTAATAATAAAATATATAATAAATTACCTCAAAACGGCTGTAAATTTTCTCCTTTCTTTTTTTCTCCATTTTTTGAAGTAATTCTTCTCGTTCTTCGGGTGAAGCCTTGGCAGACCAGGTTTGGGTCCAGTGACGTACAGTAATTTGCTTATCTAACTTAAGATTGTCAGTAGCCTCATCTACACTCAAGGTCAACTTTGCTACCTTTTCCTGGTTCTTTGCAGATATCTGCTCTAAAAGAATCTTTGTGTCATCTCTAAGATTGCTGCATGACAACGAATTTGCAGACGATGGCTGAGGATGCACTGAGATTTCTGCACTGAGATTCAATGAGTCAAAGGATAAGGTCTGACAGTTTTCTGCTTTGGACTCAGCATGGTTACATTTAGAACTTTCTACTTGTTCTGTATGTTCTTGTATTTTAATTGCTTCATTGTCTTCATTACAGCATACGGCCCATGGCTTTACGGAGTCTATCAATTCGACTTGCTGTTGGCTTTCATCCTTTCTGGGCTTTCCATTTTTTATCATATCTTTTTTTAACTCAGATTCAAGCTGATTGGAACTGCCTGCTGAACTATCTTGAGCATTTGAATGTTGCGATATATCTGTCTCCATTGCAGTAGGTTGTGGCGAAAGCGAGGTAGTACCAATTTTCACAGAAGTAATATTGGGTTCTGGTGTTCTGGTGGCTGATAATTGCATAAAGTCTGTATCTTTAGTAGATAAATGATTACAAAAACAAGTCTTAGTCTCATTTGACTTTTGCATAGAATCGCTTTCTGTAGCAGTAGAAGATTTGGAAGGGCTAGTCTCCATTATAGTGGAATGCTTTGTAGTGACTTCAAGAAAATGTTGAGAAATCTCTGTCTTGACATCAAAGACACGTGTCTCCGAATGCTCTAAAATGCATGTCTCTGTTTCATGGGGATCTTGAAAACAGTCTGTCTGTTGAGCAGAATTGGTCTCTGCCCTTGTTCGAGTTTTAATAAAATGATGATCAGTAACAGTGAGTTGTTGTAAAGGTACAGCCTTCTTCTCAAAAGTACTTTGGGCAGTGTTTGTCTTTAAATGAGAGACATGTTGAGAAAGACTCTCTTTTGAAGTTTGAATTTGCAGCGAATCTGTTGCTGTATGAGGCACATTTTGAGAAAGATTAGTTGTAGAGCAATTTTGAAGAAAACAAGTCCCGTTTTTTTGGGTGGGTACTGACTTTGTAAGAGAATGATCTTCGGAAGGCCCAGTCTTTGTTACAATGGAAGTGTTAAAGTCTGTATTTAGGGAATTTTGAGAACTGTCTGACTTTGTAATAGAGGCAAGCCCAACAGGACCAGTATCTTGAGCAGATGAACATTGGAAATAAGCTCCATTAATCTCCATTGTATCAGGTTGTTGGGATAGCCCTGTCTCTAAGCTAGTACCAGTCTTTTGAGCTGTTTCAGTTGAGCAATGAGAAGTGTCTGACTTCAAAGCAGAGAAATATTTGGAAAGAGAAGTCTCTTTCTCTTTCTTCACAGTGGAATTTTGTAAAGGATCTCTTTCTGTAACAGTGAAACAATGAGATAACCCGGTCTCCACCACAGTAGAATGTTTTAATAAAACTGAATCTATGTTTGTTTGAGGAGTGTCTGAAAAAGACTGTTGGATAGGACCAGTCTCCTGTACACTGTGATGATCTGAAGTGTCCATTTTTGTTTTAAGGGAATCCAGTGAACTGCCAGTCTTAGCGGCAGAGACATATTGAGATAGATCAGTCTGTAATGCAGTGGGAATGTGTAAATAATTTGTATCTATAGCTTTGAATTGTTGCACAAGCCCTGTTGCAAAAGGTGGGTGTTGAAAAAACCCGATCTCTGTTACAATGGAATGTTTTGATTGTTCAGTGTCTGTTTCAGAAAGACAATGAGAACTGTCTGTCTTTAAAGCAGACACATCTTGAGAAGAATCAAATTCTATTGCAGAAACATTTTGATCAGAACATTTCTCTGTTACAGTAGGGGTATTTAAAATGCTATTCTCTGATTCAGGAGGACATTGAGGAGTGTATCCAGTGGAATTTGGGAAAAAGTATTTATCAGTATCAGTAGGTTTTTGTGAAGGTCCTGCCTTAGTCTCAGATGGGTAATTGGAATGAGGTGCTCCCATATCAGTGTTTGCTATGGGAGAATGTTGAGTAGTATCTGTCTTTGCAATACAGACATGTTTCAAAGGCCTAATGTCTGTTGCAGAGGAAATGTGTAAACAATCTGTAGCTGTGTGTTGTTGGATAAGTCCTGCATTTGCATCTGAGAGATGTTGAGACTCTGTAGTCTTTGTTTCACTGTAATCTTCTAAATAGCCTGTGTCTGTTTCAGGAGGACATTGAGAACTACCGGACTTTACAGCAGACACATCTTGAGAAGAATCAGATTTCATTGCAGAAACATTTTGGTTAGAACATTTCTCTATTACAATGGGGGTATTTAAAATATTATTCTCTATTTCTGGAGAACATTGAGGAGTGTCTCCAGGGGAATTTGGGGAATAATATTTATCAGTATCAGTAGGTTGTTGGGAATGTCCAACCTTAGTCTCAGATGGATAATTGGAATGAGGTGCTCCCATATCAGTGTTTGCTATGGGAGAATGTAGAGTACTATCTGTCTTTGCAGTACAGACATGTTTCAAAGGCCTGGTATCTGTTGCAGAGGAAACTTGTAAGCAATCTGTAGCTGTGTGTTGTTGGTTAAGTCCTGCCTTTGCATCTGAGGGATGTTGAGACTCTTTAGTCTTTGTTTCACTGTAATCTTCTAAATAGCCTGTGTCTGTTTCAGGAGGACATTGAGAACTACCGGTCTTTACAGCAGACACATCTTGAGAAGAATCAGATTCCATTGCAGAAACATTTTGATCAGAACATTTCTCTGATACAGTTGGTCTATTTAAAATGCTATTCTCTGTTTCTAGAGGACATTGACGAGTGTCTCCTGTGGAATTTGGGGAATAATATTTATCAGTAGGTTGGTGTGAAGGTCCTACCTTAGATGGATAATTGTAAGGATCAGCTGCCATATCAGTGTTTGTTATGGATGAATGTTGAGTAATATCTGTCACTGCAGTACAGACATGTTCCACAGGACTAGTGTCTGTTACAGAAGGAATTTGTAAACAATCTGTAGCTGTGTGTTGTTGGATAAGTCCTGCCTTTGCATCTGAGGGATGTTGAGACTCTTTAGTCTTTGTTTCACTGTAATCTTCTAAACAGCCCATGTCTGTTTCAGAAGGACATTGAGAAATTACTGTCTTTACGGCCGACACATCTTGAAAAGAATCAGATTCTATTGCAGAAACAGTTTGATCAGAACATTTTTCTGTTATAGTTGGGTAAAGAAAAGTGCTGTTGTATGTTTCAGGAGGATGTTGATCGGTGTATATCTTTGTAACAGAGAAATTTGGGGAAAGACCAGCATGGAAGTAAGTGGAATGTGATAAGGAATATATTTCTGGAATAGGTTGCTGTAAAGTGCAAGTCTCTGTGGTAAATAAATGTGAGGAAGACCCTGTCTCCATTACAGTGTGATGTTCTATAGTTTTTGTGCATGTTTCAATGGGATGTTGAGAAGTGTCTCTTATTGCAGATGGGACAAGCTGGGGAGGACCAATCCCTACAGGGCCAGTGATTGCAGCTGTGGAATAGATGGAATTTGTCTTTTTTGCAGTTGTTTGCTGAAAAGGCACTGTCTCTGTGGAGCTGAAAGGTTTTAGAGAGCATGTCTCTTTTGCCATGTAAGGTTGGGGAGGACATGTTAGATAGTGATCTGTTTGTAAAACAGAGATAGAAGATATTACATCTGTTATGCCAGAATGATCAGCATGGCCAAACTCTGATACATTGGAATGTTTACAATGCCCTGTCTGTGATGCAGTATTTTGTATAGAAGTAGGTGCATTTGTAGAAGCATGTTGTTTAGCTTTACCTGTTTCAATTAGAGGTAACTGTTGTGAAGCACTTTTTTTTTGTGTAGTAATATTAACATTGCTATTTAAAGCAGTGATGACCTGAGAATCCACAGAATCAAGTCTTGTTTTTTTTAGGCAAATTGAACTAGGTCCTAACTCGCCAAGTAATGTGTTTCCTGTAAACATAAATTCCGGGGAACCAATTTTTGCCATTTTACTATACAGGTTTGTATGTTTTGTTTGTGTTATCAAGTCATCTGGTTTTGTAGTAGCAGTTTTCTCTTGTGCAATGTCTAAGAATATGTCACAGTCTTCTGATAGTTTTTTCTTATGCTTAAGTTTCTCTGCATCTGTAGCTGTTGTTGTCATCACTCTGACATCATTGAGAGCAGTTTCTAGTGCCGCACTGTTATAAGTTGATAGCTTTGGTTTAAGGTGCATGGCAGGCTTGGCAATAGTGTCTTTAAATTTTTCCAAAGTGTTTACTAATTGTGTCTGTGGAGATGAAGACATGTCATCCGTTGCAGCGGAAGTTTTCTTAAAGCTTTTCAAAGCAGGTAATTTTACTGTGTCACTTTTGGGGGCTGCCTCTAGTTCATCATGCTCTTGGGAGAAAGTGTCTTTGGTCTCTTTCTTTTGTTCAGCTTTACGTTTAGCTGCTAGTTCTTTAAAAAATTGAAGTCTACATTCAGGATCATTCATATCTACGAAAGGGAGTGCCTGACCTGAAAGAAAAAATGAGGGCTGAGTCTTTTGTAAATCCTCAGCAAGGTAATATTGAGTTTTTGTTTTTTGAGAGGTAATACACATTTCTTCTCGAGGAACCTTTTGACTCTGAAAAGACTCATCTTTTTTTTCTTCAGTTTCTCCTTGTTTGCTGGAAAAATCTTCACACGGTGTAAAGACTGATGCTGTGTCACCAGATGATCTTAAAAAATCAGTCCACTGTATAAGTTTTTTTGTAACAGGTCTCTTTTTTTCAAATAAACTAGAAACTGCAAGGGATTGCTTTGACAGATTACCCTCATCTTTCTGAACTAATGAGTTTCCATTGTCTACCAAAATGTCTTGGTCCTGGTTAGAATTAAATATTAATGAGTGCCTCAACTTTGAGTTCTTCTGGAGAGCTAAATTGCCCTTTTTCTTAAAAAACTCTTCATAAAATGAGTTAGGTTCTTTGTTGTCACCATCAGTAGTATAAGATGACCCTGAAGCTGATGGTGGTGTTGGCTCTGCATTTGTTGGTATAATGGTGGGCTCTGTAAGATCAACTGTGATCTCAGGAAAAGTAAGACTGCTTATTTGCTGGGCAGGTAACCTGTTCTTGGAGGTAAGTCTCTTGGTGAACCAATTACTGTCTTGTCTTGCTGTTGAAATATCAGGTTCAGGTGTTCCCTGCCTGCCATAGGGAACGTCATCGCAAGATTCACTGCTTTGCAGATCTTCAATGTCAGACTGTCCTGTGTTTTGAAGTGCACTCAAATATGAGCTTATCCTCCAAACTCGCAATCCTTCCTTTGGTTCAGGATTTTCATTATTTATATTTGATACATGTTTTTGATCTTGGGGGTTTAGCTTTGATGCAGAGGACTGGCATGCAAAACCTTTGCCCATGCTAGGTCTCCTGGAAGCTGACTTAACAGGTACTAACACATTGTCATCTGGTTCCTCCTCCATAGTAGGATAAGACTGTAAATATCTTTGCACGTGGTCATAATCCTTTGATTCTTCTGCATCACTTTTTTCTGAAGGAAAATCAAACTCTGAATATTGATCATATTGATGATAGCCTTGGTTTCTAGGCTTTGCATATATCTGACGACTAGGCATCTGATGGAAATATTCCTCCCTTACGAAATGATGACCTGGGATCTCCATGTGTTCATTTTGATATTTCCCCATGCTTAATGCATTTTTCTGAGCATAGACACAACTTGGTCCTTCTTTATGTCCAAATCCCTTAAAACTGCCAATCTCTTTTGCGGTAGGGCCTTTCATTGGTCTTCGTTGCTCCAAGAATTGCTGGGCTCCTATTAACTTTTGAACATTTATAGCGTTTATTGTATGAGGCAGAAGATCATCAGTGGAGTTGTGGTATATTTCACTGCTCCTTAATGGCATACTTTTGGGGCCAACATTCAAGTGTTTATCGAACGAATGCATTAACCATTCTTGGCAGTTGTCTTTAAAGGGAGAATATTCTTTCTTAAATGCATGGGTGCTTTCTAAAATGTGCTTTCTTCCTGGTAGGTTGGTATAGTCTGCATATTTATTGGCATTTGTAGCATCGAGAGGATCTGACTGGGCATATAGAATTCGAAACTCTTCATCAAAAGTGGTCACAAGTTCTCCAAAAAATACATGAGCTATGCAACGATGGATCTTTTCATAGGACCACATAAAGCTACAAAAGATAGCAAATTAAATAATGTAATCAGATATAATGGTTAATTAAACATCAAACTGAATATTATATTATCAAACTAAAAAATCATGCATTTTATTTAATTAACAAACAATACCTGTAGTTGCCACTCAGAACAACTCTGCAGTCCACAAGTATAAAGCGATTCATCATCTGACCTTTAAAAGACTTTCCTGTGTGACAAAAGTAGGTGCTGCCAGATATAGTTCTAACACGCATAAACTGTAATAAAAGAAAACACAACTTATTTAATGCGAAAGTGAATCAATGCAGCGGTTTTCTAGCTAACTACTGCAAATAGAACAACAATTTATAGCTCAACAGCATGACATGAACAGCATTTAATGATACTAAACAACAGTGTCAATGTTCAATTACCTTTATCACAATAATGCATGTCCTACAGTCCACCTCAGGATTGTGTCTCATTGTTTACAAAACTTTCGCACTTATGTCACAATGAAGGCCGTACATCCCATTTGCAAAAGAGTGAATTACGAATCACTCACATAAACATTAAATAATTGTATTGTATGTGTCGCATGCTGAGTTATAGGAATTGTGTTCCGTACATGCCTCAGACCACGTACCTTCCATCGTTACGACGAGGCACAATTGTACCTGTATACACCTGTACTGTATTTAGGACTAATTTATGTTTTGTATTTAAGCCTGTGTTCTCTAAATTTCAAGGCCAGATCATTGTTTAATTTATGTGACTGTCGGTCTCTCCTTTTTGTTCTGTTTCCGTTATTAAATCTTGTTTAAATTGGTCTGTTTGCATCAGTCTGCTGGTGTGTGTGTGTTTGTGTGTGTGTGCATATGTGGCATCAAGAGTCTGTAAACTACCATCATGGATTCATAACACTGAGTACAATATTCGTTATATACAAACCGAATTTCAAAAAAGTTGGGACACTAGACAAATTGTAAATAAAAACTAGTGCAATGATGTGGCGATGGCAAATGTCAATATTTTATTTAGAATAGAACATAGATGACAGAGCAAAAGTTTAATCTGAGTAAATGTAACTTTTAAAGGAAACATATGTTTAATCAAAATTTCAGTGTTAACAAATCCCAAAAAGTTGGGACAGGTAAGTGGTTGTGAAAAAAAATTGAGCATATAACGAACAGCTGGAAGACCAATTAACACAGATTAGGTCAATTGACAACACGATTGGGTATAAAATGAGCTTTTCGGAGTGTCAGTATCTCTCGGAGGCAAGCTGGTAAAAGAATCACTGATTCCAGAATTGTTGCGCAGAAAGATAGTGCAGCAATACCAGAATGGTGTTACCCAGCATAAAATAGCAAAGACTTTAAACTTATTATCATCAACCATGCATAACATCATAAAAAGATTCACAAGATTCACATCTGGAACAATCGCTGTGCGGAAGGGTCAAGTTCACAAAACTCTACTGGATGCTTGAGATCTCCGGGCCCTTAAACGTCACTGCACCTCAAACAGGAATGTAAGTAAATAACAGAATGGCCTCAGGAATACTTGCAGAAAGCATTGTCAGCCGTTGCCAGCTGAAACTCTACAGTGCGAAGCAGAAGCCATTTCTAAGCAAGCTCTACAAGCTAAGATGTTTTCACTGGGCCAGGGGTAATTTAAAATAGAGTGTGACAAAATGGAAGACGGTCAGATGAGTCACGATTTGAAGTTCTTTATGGAACACTGGGGTGCCATGTCATCCGAACCAAAAAAGACAAGGATAACCAAAGTTGTTATCAACGCTCCATTCAGAAGCCTGCATCACTGATGGTATGGGGTGGCTTGTGGCACCCCATACCACAGTATGGCAAGTGCTTGTGGCATGAGCAGCTTGCATGTCTGGACAGGCACCATTAATGCAGAGAACTATGTTCAGGTTCCAGAACAACATATGCTCCAATCTAGACGTTATTTCTTGTAGGGAAGGCCCTGAATTTTTCAACAAGATATTGCCAGAAAATATTCTGCAGCAATCACAACATTATGGCTACGTAGGAGAAGGAGCCGGGTACGAAAATGGCCAGACTACAGTCCAGATCTTTCATCTATAGAGAGCATTTGGCTCATCATGAAGAGAAAGGTGCGACTAAGAAAGCCCAAGGCGATTGTACAGTTAGAGGCTGTATTAGACATGAATGGAAGAGCATTCCTATTTCTAAACTTGAGAAACTGCACTCCTCTGTCCCCAGATGTTTGTTGAGTGTTGTAAGAAAGATGCCACACAGTGGTCAAAACAGCCTTGTCCTAGCTTTTTTGGGATTTGTTGACGCCATGAAATTTTGAAACAACATATTGCTCCCTGAATACAATATATTATCTCAGTTTAAACTTTTGAATTGTGAGTTGTATTCAATTCTGAATAAAATATTGACATTAGCCATCTCTGCATCACTGCAGTCAGTTATTATTCACAATTTGTTTAGTGTCCCAACTTTTTTGGAATCCGATTTGACACTAATTGCATTAATAATTACATGTATTTAAATACTTACTTTAATTTCATCTAGATTTACTCTGCAGTTGTGTGCCATTGCAACAAAGTGCTGAGCATTAATTTCATCAAGCAGCACATAAACAGCCACGTTGCGCATTGCAGCATCCACAATATCAGCAAATATGTCAATATCAGTAAACATGTCCATCGCCACAGCAACTACCTTTAGTACAAACAATAACACAACAATAAGCTAGCATTCTGAATATATTATGTGTGATAAATGTAATGACAGTTAGAATAATAAGAGGGCATTTCATAAAGTTTCATAAGTTTTATATTCTGGTTGGATGAAGGCAAGAGTGATAGATCTTGTAGTTCAGATTTAGCAAAATTTGATTTTCTTCCTCAGTTTACAAAACTGTAAAAGCATTTTTTAAAGTTTACTTTGATAAGTATTTAGTTTATTTGGATTCATTAACTTACCTGTTGTGCACTTCTTATCATTCTACGGGCTTGTTCCTTGATACTGGGCATCTCAGGATCAGAGGGGTTTACTAATGTTGTAATTTCTGTAGGCCCAACAAATCTATGTTGCTGTGGCCATCCCAAGTCTAGCTCTGGGGCATCAAGATCTGAGTGGGTTGGCCAATAAGTATCTGAGGAACCATCGGCATCTCCAAGCACATACCTTGTATCTGTTTTAACTGTCTGTCGAGGTTCTCGCACTGTACTTTTAATGTATTCAATCTCTGGCAAACATAAAAAATCCACCACATTGACTTCACTGAGATACCCATAGTATCCTTCTAAATCTGCCTCAATTAGGGCATCTATCGCCAGCCGATATTCCTCACGATAATGAGGAGGTAAATAGTTAGGGTCCAGAGGGTTTTCCCCAGCTGAGGAACACTGTGATCGACGAGCCATGCCAAGTCTGAAGAATAAATGAAAAACACTGTTATTTAACTGTGTTAATTACATATTAAATTATTAGATTTACCTCCTCTCAGGTAAGCTTTCCTTTTAATAAATCTAATGGTTTTGACATGTTATGCAATTAAATAAAAACAAAAGTGTTTTGTTGATTCTCCTGCAGTGACACAGTGGCTTAGTAAGCAAAAGCAAAGCAAAAAGCCCTGGGTTTAATTCCCAGGTTGGCCTGTGTGA
>JAOUQU010284761.1:0-13153 GCA_028566735.1 Ammoglanis amapaensis
TGTGTGTGTGTGTGTGTGTGTGTGTGTGTGTGTGTGTGTGTGTGTGTGTGTGTGTGTGTGTGTGTACACATACAGATCTATAGACAGAGAAACAGATAAATAGATAGACAGACAGGCAGACAGATAGATAGACAGAGAAATGGACAGACAGACAGGCAGGTAGATAGACAGACTGGTAGCTAGAAAGGCATAAAGACAAACAAATACACACACATATAGGCAGGCAGACAGACAATAAGACAGATAAATAGATAGACAGACAGATAGACAGACAGGCAGATAGATAGGCGTAAAGACAAACAGATACACACACATATATAGGCAGACAGACAGACAGTGAGACAGACAGACAGTGAGACAGACAGACAGTGAGACAGACAGACAGTGTCTTATTTCCATGATGAATCAGCTCATCGTCATCAGAATGACGCAGGAAAAGTTTCTCATTCAAACTTTTACATTAAAGTCATTTTGATCTCCGAGTCTGAACTTAAATGTTTAAACGAAGCTCCCGAATATCGAAGCTTCACCAAAACCTCTCATACAGCCGCGAGTCTGAAGATCGTCTCCCGGCTCCATCGTTCTGTAAACCAAATACTTCAGATCTAAAAGCAGCTCTTTATCATCTGCATTAAAGTGCAGGAGAGAGAAAAAAAAGCTCTCGCACCACCACCGACATCTTACAGACATAAAATTACATTTCAAATGATTTGTGAGCGCTAAGATGTGATAATGGAATATTATTATCATTATTATCATTATAATCATACCAGAAGCATCTTTTTGTAATAATCTCTCGTACTCGTGTCAGAAAAATGAAACCAGACCACAGATGGACTGATGACTGTAAGTGTTTATATGAAGGTCATTTCATTGTCGTTCGCATCTATAACAGTTTCCGCTCTTGCGGCGTTTGCGGCCGGTCGGCTGGGGTGCCATCTTGTGGGCATAGCTGGCAGTGCGGCTCGTGGTCTAAGTTGTAGCTGATGAAAAGGAGCTGTACGATACAGCGGATAAGTGTAAGATATGGCAACAGACGACACACACACACGTTCAGATCACCACTTTAATGAGATAAACGTTTTAAAACAAACAAACGCACAAACTGTCGCCGTATTTGATGCATTTTGTTTGGACTTGGCAGGTGAACAACGGCGGAACTGAATACGTTGTTGTGTAGGATGCACAAAGTGTTTATCAGTGTGTCTGTCGGCGTCGAGAGGGACGTAGAACACAAAAACTGCACAATAATACACTGAACACACACATTTAGGAAGCTGCTGGAGACCAGAATGCACTTCTCCTGGAGTGACGGTGTCTTTCTGCTCCCGTGCTCAGTGATTACACACTTGATTTTACTACACAAAAGAATCTCTGAGCTGATGCAGATCCACCGGAACGTTCTGTCTTTCTCTTCCATCTCTACAGTTCCACTTTGCGTTTGAGGATGAGTTGTCGCACCATCTCTGTGATCTTCGGTCGGATCTCTTTTACCGAAACTTTGGGACCCCAGGCGTCCACCACTTTACCATCCACGTCGATCAGATACTTCCAGAAATTCCAGTCCGGTTCTTTTCCGGTCGCCTCTAAGAAAGAGAATCTGATCAGTACACACCTGTACACGCCTGATGACCACACAAGATCTGCTACACGCCTGGTGACCTCACAAGATCTCCAACACACCTGGTGACCTCACAAGATCTCCTACACACCAGATGACCTCACAAGATCTCCTACACACCTGATGACCTCACAAGATCTCCTACACACCTGATGACCACACAAGATCTCCTACACGCCTGGTGACCTCACAAGATCTCCTACACGTCTGGTGACCTTACAAGATCCCCATCACACCATATAATCCCTTACACATCTGCCCCCCCATATGATCCATTACACACCGGATGCCCTCATACACACCTGTGGAAAACAATATGATCCCCTACACACCTGATGGGTCCCTACATGATCCTTAATACACTTACTGACCTCACAAAATTGTCTACACACCATGAGCGCATACACACCTCATGACCTCACACAATGCCACACACACCTGATGAACCCCCATATAATCCCCTATACACAATATGACCTCACACATTACCAACACAAATACACACCGCACCCTGTTAAGTTCTTGTATGTTGGGGTTCATGCACCCCTTCTGTTTACCTGCCAGGTATTTATAGGCGTTGTTGGCGCCCGTCCCCACCACGGCGATCTTGCTGAACAGAGGAAACGAGACGCCGTAAAGCCGCCTCACGAAACTGTCGATCTCTCGGTCGCTGCCGGGTTCCTGCTGACCGAACTGGTTACAGGGAAACGCCAGAACGTTGAAATGATACGGACCCAAATCCCGCTGCAGCTGCTGCAGATCTTTATAATGTTCTTCCGTGAATCCGCACTCGCTGGCAACATTCACCGCCAACGAGACCTGGTGCACATCAACAAGTTACTTGTACTGATTAAATCGAGTGAAAAACTTTGTTTCAGGGTGTCGTTTATTTTACTTCGGCCATAAATGTTTTTCTTTTTCAGAGGTAGGTAAAAACTAAGCCCAAAAATATCTGATATCTACTCATGTAAGTATTGATTCAACTTAAATGATTCACCGATTCCGAATCATGCCCCAGATGATTCTGTCTACTTACACATGCATATGCACACACACACACGCACAGAGAGAGAGAAAGAGAGAGAGAGGGAGCAAGAAAGAGAGAGAGAGAGAAAGAGAGGGAGAGAGAGAGAGAGAGAAAAAAAAGAGAGAGAGGGAGAGAGAGAGAAAGGGAGAGAAAGGGAGCGAGAGAGAGAGAAAAGAGAGGGAGAGAGAGAGAGAGAGAGGGAGTGAGAGAGAGAGAGAGCTTCAGTAAGAAGCATGAAGACAGCAGGCAGGGCGGTGAAGCAGGTTGTAAATATCAGGATAACAATATTTATTGTTAAGAGGCGCCACCTAGTGTTGGATATTTTGTAATTACACATTACTCGGTTTAATCTGCACTCATGGTTTATGTGGAATTTCTTTTTTTATCTTCTTTACTTTATAAAGATAATTTATTTTCATTTTAATCTCATAAAGATTCGTTTCGTTCTTTCCTGCTGCTGTGATCCCACATCAATCATCAAAATCTTTACTGCTTCGTTTTATTAGTTATTATTCAAGGCACATAGTAACACCCTGGATAAGGGGGCTGTTAATCACACACACACACACACACACACACACACACACACACACACACACAGGGAAACTGACTGACTGGGTTGTTGGACTGTTGTAAGATCAACGGGAGAACATGCCAATTCCACACCGACCACCCTGTTCCTAATTTTTTTTTATTTCCTATTGTAGTTCTACACGTTGTGTATTCTATTATATATTTACAACAACACAACTAGCAGATTTTAGAGTTTATTTGATATGAATATTGTTTCGTGTGCATTAATTATGGATCCCAAGCATCAGTATGATTGAATGTTAATACAGTAAACACGTTGTGTGTCCTGTGTGTAGTTTATATGTTAAATAAAGACATGCAGACTTATAGGATGAATACGTGTGAGACTCGTAAGAAGCTTGTAAGAACTTGTGAGCAGAAGTTTTGCCACGTCGGCAGGCGGATTGATGCAAAACTGCAGAATGTTTGTCTTGTTAGTTCTTTATTTATTCCACGAGAATCGTGCAAATGAGTCGTGCAAAAAAATAAATAAATAAACATGCAAGAATCTTCAAGTTCAAATGCTTCGTGATTTTCATGCTTTAAAGCTCCAGATTCTTTTTCTTCAGCCTCCAAACTTACCGAACCCCGATATTTCTCCAGAGAAACTAACTTCCCTCGGCTGTTCACCACCTTAAACGTGTAGAAATCTTTCTGCTTGGCTTCCACAACAATGCACATTAAAAATGAGAATAAAATCAGAACCCGCTGAAGCATCTTGCAGCCGGATCGTTTATTCTGCAAAAGAGAGTCGAATAACCGAAGAGTCGATTCCCTGAACAGCAGCAAAAAGATTCGAAAGAAGAATCGGTTCCTAAAATGCCAAGTCGATTCCCATGATTAAATCGATCGTGTTTCCTATTTTGTCCTTATTAACGATTAATTGAATGACTTTGTAGTTACTGATAGTTCAGGCGTTTTAATTTATGTTGTTAGTTTAAAAGTTTATGTTGTACATTATTTGAAGCATGTTGAATAACTTATTTACGTTTTGTTTTATAAAATCGAATAATACTTTATATATAACATATTTGATTAATGTCTTGATTTTTACTGACTAAAACGGTTTAATTTTGCTTTTTTGCTTCGATTTAATCATTTTAATAACGTCGAGAATCGACTCGTTTAAAAGACTCGTGTATCAGGAACTGATTTAGGAGCCGAATCTTTTTTAAATGGGACTCTTAATGTTCATCATCACCGCGCTAAATATACGCAGCCAAAACGCAAACCTTAAGTTCTAAAGTCATTTGTTTGGATATTTACGTCTTAAATCACGTCTAAACAATGTTTGTAATATTAATATTATTGCTACTAGTATTAATAACAATATTAATAGCAATACTAATATAAATACAACAAATACTATTAATAATAATAACAATAATATTAAATTATATTTTTTCCTAGTTACGTCATTGTTATTGTAGTTCAAAAAGTAGTTTAGCGTTATAAATGTGTGCATTATACAAATGTTATAATAACGACTCATTGACAATTGCACCAAGTTGATGTGTTTATGTCTGTGTACAGTTTTTGTTTGGGTATTTACGTCTTAAATCATATCACAACAACGTTTATAATATGATTATAATTACTACTCGTAATAATAACAACAGTAGTAAGTATTTTACTATTATTACTAATTACTACAACGACTAATATTATTACTATGTAATAGCTGTGTAATTATTACAGTTAAATAGCAGTACTATTTTAGTTTAGTACTACTGTTTTGTGCATTATTTCTATAACTACGACTACTAATTAATAATTGTAGTAAGTTCGTGTGTTTATGTTTATATTCAGTATTTTGTTCGGTTTCGAGCTGAAGGCCGTGTTTCAATAAAACGAACCGAACCCTAAGTGGCTGTTTACCGGCGCGCGTTAATCTGCCTGTTTTATTAAATCTGTTGTCCCGTTAATAGTTTCGAAAAACGAATATTTAAAAAACGAATCAATTAGAATTAAAAACTGAATTAAATTAAATCAAAGTGCACCGTGTTCTGGTTCCATTCGCTCTAGCGAGTGTTTATAAGAAGTGTGCACTATGTAGGGAGTGAGATGTGATTTGGGACGCGGCCGGTATTTTTTTTTACCCAGAATGCAGCGGTGTGAGGAGTTAACATGGAGTCGTTCGGTATTTACTGTGTTTTGGTTCTGGGCCTGAAATAAACAAAACAACAGGAGCAGCGGCGGCGGCGGCGGGAATGTGAGCGGATTACCGGGACCATCTCACCCGCTGTGGTTCATCTTTTAGACCGGAGATGAGAGGAAGACGCGGGTTCGCTGCTTAATGAGCGACAATTAATGACTAAAATCTCCGTAAGTTTTATAAACGCTTCGTTAGCATTAGCATGTTAGCTTACAGGACAAACCGATTTAAACTTGCCAACAGCGTCTCAAAATACGCACAAGTTCTTTTCTTTTTGAAAAATGAAATCGTTTTCACTTATTTTACACACGAAATCGAACATTAGTTCTGGTTTTGGTGACGTTTGCACGAATTTGTTGTGAAATTTAGCTTGGCTGATGTTAGCTTAGCATAGACATCAACTTAATCCGACAGCTTCTAACGCGGCGTCGTGCTTTACAAGTTTTATTTACGACTTCGTGACTACAAGTTGTGTGTTGTGTGTTTTTTTGTTAAGGACTCTGTGGCCACTTTTATTTAGAGGGTTTTTTGCTTTCTTGTGGCTTTTGTACACGAAAATGTTGGGAAAGTCATTTATGTGCTTCATGATGATTTGTGATTTAGGGTTGTTGTTGTTGTTGTTGTTGGCTTTTATTTAGAATAAACAAGTTAAAGACTAAGAATTGCACCAGAATCATGTAATTAGGATCTTTATTTACTTATTATTTACAGTTACAGAACAGACAGTGAGCAGATGTGAACACACACACACACACACACACACACACACACACACTGTGGGAGGTATAGACATAGATAAGACTGAAGAGAGACAGACAGATCGGAGATAGAGACACACAGATCGAGAGAGAGACTGACTGAGAGAGATATGAAGAGAGAGTGATGATGGACACACACACACACACACACACACACACACACACACACACAGATGCAAGGCGAGCGTGAGACTAGAGCATTATAAGACCAGCCAGTGTCTAGTGGTTTAGGTGGACTAGTAACCAGAAGTTCTCAGGTTCAAGTCTCTGCCGTGTCGCAGCTGTTGGACCCTGGAGCGAGTCCCTTTTTTACCTTCAGTTGCTCAAAGACCACGTTCAGTTAAAATTGGACCGAACATGTTTGTGTGAGGGTGACCAGAACCTCACCAGAACCTTTACTCGTTCCTGTTCTGTCTGTTGTTCCAGGTTCCCACATCGGATCGTCCCGCACAGCCCTCGTACCCCCGTTTTTTCTTTTTAGCATATTTTTAATTGCACATTTTAGTTCACACATCAACAACAAGCGAAATGGAGGAAACCAAAAGTCCTCTGAAGTCCAGAAAGCCCGCTCGCTCGGGTGGAGGTAGAACCCCATCCAGAGCACAGAGGGAGAACGCCAAGACTCCCAATCGCAACCGTAACACGGCAACCAGAGGAAAGAACCAGGAGGAGAACCTGACGGGAACCGGAGGCGGGAAGACGATTGGCGGTACCTTGCAGGAGCCGGGTAAAGCCAGGGCCCGCAGACTGACCGGCAGAACCGGCTCGGGGGAGCGTGGGAAGGGCCAGGAGGGCCGGATGGGGGGCAGGAGCTCCAATCAGAATCCACTCGGCACTAAAGAGGAGAACGTTAGTGTGAACAGAGCATCCAAACCTGCAGCACGGGACCGACAGCCCGGTGATTTATACACTTACACTGGATTATTCAATATTTCATCTTTTACACGTTGTATAATTATTCTAGTTTTGTTTTATTCTTATTAGTATAGTAGTAGTTAATAATTATTATTATGTTTTATTATTTATTTTAACTAAGAGGTGAAGACTGCGTCATGTTTCAGGATGGTGCTGTAAATCTGAATAGTTTGTAGATTAGTCTTACTGGAGGTGGAGTTGTTTTCGGGTGTGTGTGGGGTGTGAACGGCCACCTGACGTTCCTCTCTTTTCTCCTCCAGGAGAGATGACAGGGCGACGCCCGACTGAAAGTAGTCCAGATGTGACCACCGAGGGAAACCTGACCTCAGATCAGCAGCTGGGGCTGAAACAGGCCGAGGAGAGACTGCAGAGAGACTTCATCCACAGACTGACCAGGGTACGAGCGCACCACCGTGTCCTCTAGTCATGTAAATAAGGGCTGTGTGTGTGTGTGTGTGTTTGTGTGTGTGTGTGTGTGTGTGTGTGTGTGTGTGTGTGACGTCATAAAACAGAACTAATATAAAAAAGATTAAGAATCTAAGTAGAATAGAAAAAGAATCAACATCATTATAACTTGAGTATAATTGCACGTATTAAGGATTTAATAATGTAGCCGCAGTTCGTTTCTATAGTGACGTGTGGAGAGAGAAATGTAACCACACTGGTGAAAAACAGCAGCATACAAAACAAAATCTAAATGATCAAGAAGAAAAATATGTAGATTTTACACGTTTATTAAAAGTAACGGCGGTTCTTATGATGAAACGAGCTTTCAATCACTGCAGCGAGATTTCCTGCGTGGATTTACAGATGTAACGTTCATGCTCTGTGTACGTGTGTGTACGTGTGTGTGTGTTGTGATTGCAGCAGTCTCCCGACTACCCGAATTACCAGTACATATGCCGATTGTGCTCGGTCCACGTGGACAACATTCAGGGTGCTCACAAACACATCAAGGAGAAACGACACAAGAAGAACATCATGGTAGGAACCCGAGAATTAATTCTATCTGTGATCAATTTATATTTCTGAATGATTTACTTTTATTTTCTTTCAGAAATGAATCTTAAATGAATGAAATAAATACTTTAATGAATGTTTCCTAATAATAATCTCTAATACACACACACACACACACACACACACACACACACACACACACACATTTATGTGTATCGAAGTGACTTTTGTGACCACCTTAAGCGATTGAGGATCAGGGGCCTCGCGCGAGGTCCCAAATTAGGGCACAATGATGGCGTTTGAACCGGAAACTTTATGTGCGTTTGAACTGTAGGAGAAGCAAGAGGAGAACGAGCTGCGGTCGTTACCGGCCCCCTCTCAGGCACAGCTGAGGGCGCTGAAGTCCGCCGTGATGGACGTGGCACAGCAGCATGGCATCTCGGAGCAGGAGTACCACGAGAGGCTGGCGGTCCTGAAGAGGATGGAAGAGATCGTACAGAGACATCTGGCGTGTATGTCTGTCTCTCTGTCTCTCACACACACACACACACACACACACACACACACACACACACACAGACACACACAGTTTGGTGAGAAATGGACTAGTGTAATGATTTTAAATGAACATTGTAACCTCGTCTGACCCTGTTTGTTTATCGGAACATTAAATCGAGGTTTGTACGCGGCGGTTCGACCGTATTCGTTGTGCGTCCTCATGTGTGTCGGTTCTGTGTTCCACAGCATGTTCTCTCCGCCTGTACGGTTCCTGTCTCACTCGATTCGCCTTTAAGACCAGCGACCTGAACATCGACGTGCTTCATCCCGCCACCGTGAGTCACACGAGCGCCCGCGACGTTGATGCCTGCGACGCCCGAACGCCGTGTGTTTTAACACTTTTACTCTTGTTCACGCTTCCAGATGACGCAGCCCGACGTTCTCATTCAGGTCCTGGACATCCTGAAGAAAAGCGGTGAGCATGAGCGTCCGGGACTCGCGGGGTTCAGCTCGGGTTCACCAGGTTTAGATGTTTGTGTGCTTTTATCTGTTCAGATGAATTCATGGACGTGGAGTCGGACTTCCACGCCAAAGTTCCCGTCATATTCTGCCGCGACGTCTCCAGGTCGGTTCCTGTTCTGCTTCACACACACACACACACGTGCACACATATTTCAAATCTCTGTCTCCGTTCAGTGGCCTACTCTGCAAAGTGAGTGCAGGAAATGATGTCGCCTGTCTCACCACCAATCATCTGGCAGCGCTGGCCAACCTAGAACCCCGACTCGTACCCCTGGTGCTGGCATTCCGCTACTGGGCTAAGGTAATAATAGTAATCATAAATACTTCACATTTATTGGCGCTATTCAACAATAATAGGGACAGTGTAGCCTAGTGGGTAGAGCGTTGGTCTGGGAACCCAAAGGTTGGGGGTTCAAATCCAGGCTCTGTTACACTTACACTGTTGGGTCCTTGAGCAAAACCCTTAACCCTGTCTGCTCCGGGGGCGCTGTACTGTGACTGACCTTGCACTCTGACCCCCAACCTTCAGACAAGTTGGGATATGTGAAGAGAAACATTTCATTGTATTGAACATCTGTAAATGTGTAACGATAAATAATATTGAATTTATTTAATAAGAATCACGCTCTGGGAATCACCATCGAAAGGTGACGATCGTTCAGGCAGCAATCGTGCGCTAATTAATCGTTACACTGATTAGCGAAGTTAATGAACATGTTGATGCTTTTTTATAGTTTATTTATGTGTTGTACGTGTGTGTTTATCTTTGTGTGTGTTTAGTTGTGCCACGTGGATTGCCAGGCGGAAGGTGGCATCCCGTCTTACTCGTTCTCTCTGATGGTCATCTTCTTCCTGCAGCAGAGGAAGCCGTCGGTTCTGCCCGTGTATCTCGGACACTGGGTGCGTACAAACAAAAGAACCCACACCGGGGTACAGAGCGACCCCTGGGGGCCCCTTTACTTCCACATACACATTTAATAACACCGTCTGTCAATCGACCCGCCGCTGTTTAGATCCAAGGTTTCGATGTGAAGCGAGTGGATGAATATCACCTGACCGAGGTCCAGGCCGGACGCTACGTCGGGTGGGAACATCGACCCGGAAGCGCCAACGAAGGTCGAGGGGACAACCGGGCCAAGAACGAACCCAAGAAAATGGACAAGGGTGCTGAAAGGAAGCACGAGAACCTCAAGGGCAAGGTGAGGAACGTTCGTCCTGGATTTCACCTGCAATCTAAAACGGGGAATTCGTTTTTGTTTATAATGGAAATAGAAAACGCAGTGAGCATGAAATATAGAAACTAATTCTATAAGTGTGTCACAATTCAGGCTCTGCATCCTTCCATGGGCGGGGGAGTGAAATGGGACGGAACCCTACAGATTATTTCTGGTTTGTTTAAATCGTGACCATTTTTGTTGTTGTTGTTGTTTACCGGAGCATCTGTTCCTCCCTAAAACGAAATAAACTATGAATTTTACTCCCATTTGATTAAAGTCCTGTTGGTCACTTATTACGACTTTAATCTCGGATTAAAATGTTTCTTTCTGACTTTAATCTCGAGTAAAGAACAAAACATTAAATGGTCTAAAAAAAACAGAATCTTTTCGTGTTGCTTTATTTCCTGTATAAAGTTTTTATTTCTTTATCAGGTCTTTGTAGCCATTTCGTAACATCGGCTGTAGATCTTTTGGGGGTTTGAAAGTGAAGCTTGATGATTTTTATATTTTATTATCACAAGAAATGATAATGTAACCATGTGATAATGTGACCGTGATGTCACCGGCGCTGTGATGTCACCGTTTTTTAGACGCGTCTGAAAATCATGTATAATAATGTATTAATTGTAGAAGCATTGACCTTCGACCTGCTCCTCTCTCACCCTGGGTTTGTGTTCTGAAGGCTCCTCTGGTCCTGGAGGGGGCGGCGGAGAGCGCTTGTTTAGGTCAGCTGTGGTTGGAGCTGTTGCGCTTCTACACACTGGAATTCTCTCTGGAGGATTTTATCATCAGCATCCGACTGAAGGAGCTGCTGCCCAGAGACGTGAAGAACTGGCCACGCCGGCGTCTCGCCATCGAGGGTGAGACACCACCGATCCATTCAGGAGAGAAAGCACCATTCCAAACCTAAATATGGAAAAGATGAAAGGATTGATTGATTTGTTTTGATTTAGACCCGTTCACCCTGAAGAGAAACGTGGCTCGCAGTCTGAACAGCCAGATGGTTTTCGAGTACATCCAGGAGCGCTTTCGCACCGCGTACCGTTACTTCGCCTGTCCCCAGAGCCTGAACCGTCGTCCCGCCCGCCGGGACGCCCCACGCAGGCAACGGGTCGCCAGGACCGGCGACGACACCCGGCGAGGCAGCACCGAGGAAGACGAGGACGATCCAGACGAACGTCTCGGGAGAGGATTCGATCGTCTGCTGATGGAGGATGAGGACGAACCATCACCCTCTTCCTCACCCTCGCTGTCTCCTCAGAACGGTCTGCTGCTGGACGGCGAGGATGACGAGGGCGATGAAGAGCAGTGCCCAGGTCCGAAACAGGACACCGTGGCACCCGAGGATCTGCACTATATATTCGACCGGATGATCTTCACCGGAGGAAAGGTATCAAATGAATTAAAAAACAAATCCTCTGTGGAGTTAGCATGTTCTCCTCAGGTCTATGTGGGTTTCCTCTGGGGTGCTCTGGATTTGTCCTACAGTCCAAAAACATGCAGGTGAGGTGAATTGGCGATACAGAAATGATCCACGAGTGTGTTTGACTTTAAACTTGTGAGCTAATAAACAAACTTAAATTTATGTTAAAGATTCACTTTACTGTTTATTGTTTATGAAAAAACTCAGTGTGTATATATATTTATATATATTGTGTGTGTGTGTGTGTGTGTGTGTGTGTGTGTGTATAGCCCCCGACGGTGGTCTGCAGTATCTGTAAGCGAGACGGCCACCTGAAGGACGACTGTCCCGAAGACTTTAAGAAGATGGAACTGAAAGCTCTGCCCCCCATGACCGAGCGCTTCCGAGAAATCCTCGACAACCTGTGCCAGCTCTGCTACGGTGAGAGACACTCGACCTCGAACCCTCGACCATCGATTAATAACCCTCGACATCACAACCTATCGATCAATAATAATAATAATAATACTCAAAACAAAACCAAGGAACGAAAAACTTTTTTGTTGAAATAAGTGTTTTTGTTTGTGTTCGCGTGTGTGTGTTTGTTCGCTTGTGTATGTGTTGTTGTGTGTGTGTGTGCGCTTGCATGTGTATTCGTGTCTGTGTGTGTAGATAATTTGTCTCCGTCGCTGATTGAGCAGCAGAAGAGGGAACAGATCCTGGCGGGTCTGGAACGCTTCATTAGGAAGGAGTATAACGGTACTTACACACACACACACACACACACACACACACACACACACACACGGTTGAAACAGAAACAGGTGAGCAGTGCCGAACAGTGAGAGTTCCTCAGGTAACCATGTCCCTCGTTCTTTATGTGACAGATAAAGCTCAGCTGTGTCTGTTCGGTTCCTCCAAGAATGGCTTCGGTTTCCATGACAGCGACCTGGACATCTGTATGACGCTGGAAGGTCACGACACCGCCGAGGTAAAGAATATCCTCCTGTACTGTCGTCATGGAGACTGCTTTCAACACCAGATTTCACTAACTGACACTAAATTTTCATTCTACGGGGTTTTTTTGTGACCCGGTGTGTCGGGTGATTATTTATTATGTAAAAATATGTGATGTCATCATCTGATGTTCCTCTCATCAGAATTTAAACTGCAAGGAGATCATTGAGGGTTTAGCGAAGGTCTTGAGGAAACATTTGGGTAAGTGACGCACGAACTGAACACACACACACACACACACGTACGTGACTCCTGTCATCCTCAGGTCTGAGGAACATCTTGCCTATAACGACCGCCAAAGTGCCTATCGTAAAGTTCGAGCACAAGCAGAGCAGCCTGGAGGGTGACATCAGTCTCTACAACACCCTGGTGAGCAGCTTCCTGTTTCCTGTTGTGTGTCGTCGGTCAGAAGCAGTGATGGAGGAAGTAAATAATTCATGTAGTCGAGAGTAAAAGAAACTGAAGATGAAATTTTGACTCCAGTAAAA
>JAOUQU010284872.1:0-13152 GCA_028566735.1 Ammoglanis amapaensis
CCTTTAGCTTGAGTTACATTTAAATATTATATGTGTCATTGGTTTAACTCAGTTTAAAGTGTGTAACTGCAGAGTTAATTATACTCAATCTTATCATATTAGCGTCCAACAGCAGCACCCGAACATTGATGAATTCCAGTCACCTTGGTAATGGATTTTAGTTTGGTGATGTCTTGGTAAAAGTGCTTTGTTCGAGTTCGGCATTTGATAGTTAAAGGGAATTTTTAGCAACATCCTGGACTGAATACCAAGTGCATTTCTCAGGTCTTTTTTTGTTTATTGTTTGATTATTTATGACGTAATGATCAGTCAGGATTAACGTCATCAATCTGTGTGAATCTTACTGGGTTTCATGACCCAGCAGGGACAGGAGGAGGGGGTGGGGTGGGGGCAGAATGTATGGTTTTATGGGATAAGGAAGGTCTAGGGTAAAATATTAGGGTGTGTAATGTATTCGGGTAAGTTTTAGGGTATAAGGAGTGGGGTGTATAATGTTGTAGGGTAAATATTAGGGTTTATGGAGTACACTAAGATGCTCAGTGTTTTGGGGTCAGGTTAAGGATTGTGGAGTGGGTGTGTAAGGAAAATATTTGGGTGTGTGGTGCAATCTAAGGTAAGGTTTAGGGTGTAAGGAGTGGGGTGGGTGTGATATAACGGGGTACATGGAGCAGACTGTATAGTGCTGTGGAATAAGCAGCAGGGGATTTTATAGGGAATGAAGCGGAATGATTGTTCGGGTGTAAAATTTATGATGCTGGGGACTGAAGGTAGGAATGATGGAGTAAGGATTGATTACATTATTGATGGATATGAATAATCGATTTCTACTCGCCGCCAGAGAAGATCGTCGGTGCAGAAAATGTGCATCGATTCACCGCGTACGAGAACCTGCTTCCAATTCTGCTTACCGTACAGAACGAAAGAAAACAAATATAATCAACGTCAAATTTAAAGAGTTTTATTGCATTTATTAACCAACGTGCTATTTGTTTTTAAAAGGGTGAAATTGCAGGTCAGTTTACACACAGATCAGTTTAACGAACTCGAACCTGAAGCCGTTTTATCGTTTATCAGCCGCCGGATCGTTTATGATCCTGCAGGAACCGCGGTGGCGTATCGATCCACCAGAGCAGAGGCGCCGGGATCAAACATCCAGCGAGATCACGTCATGTTTTAGCTTTAGTGTTTTGAATACTTTTTTAAATGATTATACTAAAATACTTTTTTACACACACTAGGAGGCGGTAGAGATCACACGTGGCCTGCACAACCGAGCAGGTGTAGTCACGGTAACCAGGGAAGCAGTTAGTGGCCTCACTCGAGGGCAATTCAGTCATGACCTGTCAATTATAGGAATCAAAACCGGCGACCTTTTCCGGTGCAGCCCAGTTTACATAACCACCAGGACACGATTGGCCCCTGGTGGCCACACACTGTAAGTGTCACATTTTACTCAAGTTACATTGTCGAATGCTTTCCAGTACAGGAAGCTCCTCCGCCCAGAAGAAGGAGGGGAAGGAGGAAAAAGATCACCAGACCGAGACGGCGAGTGAATCCTGCGCCAGCTACCAGGGTACGATCACGTTCCACACTGATATTTAATACACACACACACACACACGACTCTACTGTCACTGCTGACCATCAGGACTGATGCTGCTGTTCTGTCTGTCTGAACGGAGATAATTAGTGCGTCCCAAACGGTGCAAACTTTGATCCCGAGAAAACACAATAACACACAAACGAACAAAATGAATCATAAAAACGATGCGTCAAACCGACACCATTCCGCCGGCGTAACAGACGGTGCGACGCCGTGGCGAGTAGCGATAATAAAAAGGTTTATCAGTCAGGTGGTAAAAACAAAAGCAAATAAAAGCATTAAAGTTGTTGTGTAAACAAAAGCGGGTGGATATTGTGGACGGAATAGAGAAACGTCTACTGGGGTCATTTCACCCCGAAGTGTCGCCGTTCCATTTGAGACGCACTAAAACACACAAACAAACAAAAAAAGGTGTGCGATTTGAGACGCACCTCATGAGTTTAATACGTTTTAGATTTATTGGTACCAGGCTTGGTGGGTAGCACCGCCACCTTACAACCAGAACATCTCCTCGTGTTCTCCTCCTGACTGTGTGGCTTTCCTCCAGGAGCTCCGTTCATGTTACCTGATCCAAACGGCCGAGGTGTGATGTGTGTATACAGGTAACATGGTAACACTTTTGGGGACATTTATGCGGTGTGTTCTTGGGAGGTGAACACGAGCACCCGGGCATCCACGGTCGTACCGTCACTCTAAAGGTGTTTAACAAGGTTTCGGTGGGGTTGTTGTTGTTGTTTTCTT
Source organism: Ammoglanis amapaensis (assembly GCA_028566735.1). Classification (NCBI taxonomy): domain Eukaryota; kingdom Metazoa; phylum Chordata; class Actinopteri; order Siluriformes; family Trichomycteridae; genus Ammoglanis; species Ammoglanis amapaensis. The sequence continues at coordinate 2,345 of JAOUQU010284872.1, forward strand.
TTCTTCACATGGCTCCATGTTTTCCAGACGAGAGTGATCCCCGAAAGCGAAGAAACTGAGGAGTCCGACGACCACGCCCCTCCGGTAAAACGTGGCCGGACTTCCACGTGGGACTTCCCTTCGCGGCGCACGTCCGGCTCGCGGGTCTGGGATTATTTTGAGTATTTTATAAACCCGGACGGCGAGCTGGAGGATTACGGCTTTCCCACCTGTAAGCTGTGCCAGCAGAAGGTGGCATGTAAGAGAGGAAACACGTCCAACATGCTGAGACACCTGCAGGAGAACCATTCCATCGCCTACTGGGAGGCCAAGGTGAGAAGATCCACTCGCATCAGCCAGAACATTCGTACCGGGAAGGAAGGGGAGGGGGAGTGCGTTTCTGGCCCATGTTCACATTTCCTCAAACCCACACAATAACATGCAGCGTTATTATAACACACACACACACACACACATACGAAACGGCTTTTTTATATTTCACCAGAAGGTGGCAGTAAATGATCCACAGGACCAGATTTATAATCCTTTAAATTGCCTTAAAATTCTTTTCATGAAATAAGAAGCGTTTAGTGTTTCGTTTAAGATCCTTTTTAAAGACATTGATTATTTTAAATATATAATATAATAAATAAATAAGTTCAGAACCTGAAACTTTTTATTCTGTTACATTTAAGAGCAAAATAATCCAAATATTTCATAAAATACTTTTAATACTTGATTTGACTCTAATACTTTTTGAATAAGGAAAACTACGATTCTTCTTAAATGATTCACAGATTCAAATCCTGCCGCAAATGATTCGATACTTCGTGATTCTTTGTGAATCATTTCCTGCTTATTTCGTCCACTGAAACCTTCCAGGCTTTCCTGTCATCACATGTCAACACTTATCGTAGGTTAAAGTTTCTGGACTAGTGATCGGAAGGTCACCGGTTCGAGTCCCACCGTTGTCCCTTGGCCCTTTATGGCTCCGACCGTTAACTGTAAGTGGAATGTAGGTCGTGGGCTGTATGAAAGTAAACGTGTACACACTCCGTGATGGTCAGTAGGACAGATTAAATGAACCGTGTCTGTTGGTCCCGTCCTCAGAAAGCAGACACCAGCTGGCTGGACTTCGACTCCTCGGACTCGGAGACGAAGGACGATCCGGACAGACGGAATCTCACCGCGAGTGACGAGAACGCCAGCGAGGACGAACCGGATGCCGTGGACGATGTGGAGTACCGGGGCCGCGGCGGTCCGGGGCCCCCAGGCCGGAGGAGGAGGCCGGCCCGGTCGGCCGTGTGGAATTATTTTCAGTATGATGGCGGTGACCTGAGTGACCCCGACCGACGACCCAGCTGTAAAATCTGTGGCTGGATGCTGACGGCCGGATCATCCGGCAGCACCAGTAACATGAGACAACATCTACAGAGTCATCACAAGATCGTGTGTCCACTCAACAAGGTGTGTGTGTGTGTGTGTGTGTGTGTGCATGTACAACATCTACAGAGTCTTCACAAGATCGTGTGTCCACTCAACAAGGTGTGTGTGCGTGTGTGTGTGTGCACGCGCGTTCACAACATCTACAGTTACTCTTTCTTTCTCCCGCTCCATCTTTAGTCTGGCGTATCCACGGGCGTTGTTGTCATGACGACTGATGGAGACGACCTGATTACACTGTACCCCCCCACCTCTCCCCGTAAGTCGCCCGTCTGGAAGCTTTTCGGTTTCCTGATGAACGGTCAGGGCGTGGTGGAGGAGAACAACTTCCCCGTGTGCACGTTGTGTCACCAGGTGGTGGCGTCAAAAGACGGAAACACAACCAACATGTACAGTCACCTACAGCACCACCACCGGGACGTGTACACACAACTCAAGGTACAACACCCACACAACATACACTACTACACAAGACTGACACCCAAGAGTAACACACAATACAGTAGCATCTAATGCACAACACTAACACCTACTACACAAGAGTAACACCTGCTACACAATACTGACACCTACTACACAAGAGTTACACCTGCTACACAACACTGACACCTACTACACAAGTTACACTGAATGTACAATAGTAACGCATAATACACAATAGTAATAATTAATTATAATTTTAATAGCTCCAGATAATGACATCAGTTACACATTCATAACACCTGATACACAATAATAACACCACATACACACAATAACACTCGATACACACAACAATAACACCTGATACACACAATAACACCTGATACACACAATAATTGAGTTAAAATCTAAATAAATTAATTAATCCAGCAGCATGTGAGCCCCGGCGGACCCGAGCAGAGGTCAGAGGTCACCGAGTCCATAGAGCTCCACCCTCCTGAAGTGGAGCGGAACTCGCCCGTGTGGAAATATTTCGGGTTCCTCAGGGGGACAGAGGGGGACCTGAAGGAGGACGACTTCCCGCTCTGTAAGCTGTGTTACAGGAGGGTGGCGGCCAGACACGGCACCACGACGAACATGCTAAACCACCTGCGGAGGCGCCACCCCGCCGAGTACGACGAAGTCAAGGTACATTAAACCAAGTCATTATTTCTGACATCCCCACCAGGGGGCGCCACAATAACTAAAGTGTCGGAGAATTCATTCTGAGCCAATTTTTATGATTTCTAATAAGAAATACAAGTCAAATTCTTTAAAGAAGTACAAAATAAAATACACAAATAAATAAAACATAAATAAAATACCCAAATAAATCAAATACAATTATAAAAAGTTTTAGTTTGAGCACATTTTGAGTCACCATTTCATTTTGAGTCACCTAATTACTCCACATTCATATTTTATGAGCCTTATTTTACTCAGAAGTACTTAAAGCAAGACTTAATTGCACATTAGCAACAAACAGTTTCCCCCAGCTCACCAGATGGCAGTGCTGTCTCTCTTCCAACATGGATGCCTCCTTGGTTTCACTGAAACAGATTTTCTAGGCATCTATTTTATGTAAGTTTCACTACCAATCTCAATTTATTTGAAACCAATACTGCATAAGATGAATCATGAATGTATATAGATACAGTACATGTCAATTAGTAGATTTGATCTCCTCTGGGTTTTTCCCCAGGGGCAGCTCTAGTTCAATGTTGCAGATTTGCAACGTGTGGCAGGACAGGAACCAATAGGTGTCACATGTGTTATCTGCTAGTTTGCCTATATTTTGAGCAACAGGTTATACTAGGGCTATTTTAGTATGCCAGTGTTTACTTATTACGTTGTGGAGTCATTGAGAGTATATCCTATGGAATATGGAGTGAAGTTACAAACTATCAGAGGCAGATTTCATCAAAAGCATAATACAATGTTCAGATGAGTGTGCAGTGAGGAAAACGGATGTAGCCATAATTCCATGGCACATATATACAGATATAGTATAGATCTTTTTTTTTTTAACTGAAAGCTTTTTACTCTTTGCAGAATTTGCAGTACGTTATGGCAGGTCGACAAAGATTTTATTCAGTCAGGGAAGCCATTGAGATGATCTGCATTCCTGATGGGGCTTTATCTGACACCGAATCCATTTTAGACGATAATATTGATGATCCAGATTTTGCTCCTGGAGCATACATGTCAGACTCTAGCCTTGATGATGATGATGATGATGAGCCACTGGCAGCAATAGCAAGAGCTAATCCCAAGCACCTTGATGTTGAAATTCATAATGTACACGCAGACACTGAGGTCCCAGCTGAAAATAAACCTCAGCCACACCCAGCTCCACTCAACAAAGAGTTTTCTTGGAGGCAGAGGAAACCCTCAGCAGCTGACATCGACTCTTCATTCCGAGGACCTGCGTTCTCTCCTCCACCAGATGAAATACCAAGTCCAAAGTGGTATTTTGATCAGTTCATGGACAAATCTGTATTTGAACATATTTCTCACCAATCTAACCTGTATGCAGTTATGAAGCATGGCCCAGAACTGAAAACAACCCCTTCTGAAATGGAGCAATTAATTGGTTTACACATCTTGATGACCGTAGTACGTATGCCATCATACCGTATGTACTGGCAGACGGCAACACGCTACGACCCAATTGCAACAATCATGGGACGTAAGCGATTTGATCATCTGCGAACATACATCCATATGAACGACAATACCAATATAAAACAAAAGGGTGAGCCTGGATACGATCCATTGTTCAAGGTCCGACCAGTACTTGAGAAAGTCCGTGCCAACTGTTTGAAAATTGAACCGGAAGAAAACCATTCCATTGATGAGCAGATGATCCCCTTCAAAGGAAAGATTGAAATGAAACAGTATATAAAAAACAAGCCACAAAAATGGGGAATCAAGGTCTTTACTCGTGCAGGGGTCACTGGACTAGTCTATGATTTTGAAATATACACTGGGAAAGGAACTGTGACCAATGAGCGTGGACTTGGTGTTGCTGGTGAAGTTGTGCTTCGTCTCGTATCAGAAGTTCCAAAAGGACTAAACTACAAGTGCTTCTTCGACAACTGGTTCACTTCCCCTGAACTCATTGTGGAACTGAAGAAAATGGGAATTCTAACAGTTGCTACCATTAATCGTAACCGTCTCCGTGGCTGTACCCTGAAAAGTGACAAGGAACTGTCAAAGGCTGGACGTGGTGCGTATGAAGTGAAATACGAAAAGACAAGTGGGATGGTCATCGTCAAGTGGTATGATAACAAGGCAGTGTTACTGGCATCATCTTTCATTGGCCCTGATCCTGTTGATAGATGCAGAAGGTGGTCGAAAGAGAATAAGGAATATGTGGAAGTGGACAGACCCCACATTGTCAAGGTGTACAACAATAACATGGGAGGAGTAGACTTGGCAGACATGTTTGTAGCTCTCTATCGCATTGAAATTCGCTCACGTCGTTGGTATCTGCGCATTTTGTACTACTTGATTGACCTATCACTGGTCAACGGCTGGCTCCTCTACCGCCGTCATCTCACCCAGAAGCAGGAGAAGAAGTTTATGCCACTTCTTGACTTCCGTACTCAAGTTGCAGATGCCCTAATCAAGGTTGGCAAACAGGCTGACATGAACAGCAGGATAAAAGGAAGCCCATCACTGGAAGATGCTCCAGAATCCCTTCAAGCTGCCCCACCTCCACTTCCACTTCGGAGGATCGTTGCGCCATCTGTTGATGTCAGACTAGACCGAGTGGATCATTTTCCCATCCATGCTGATAAACGTGGACGATGCAGGCTGTGCAAGGTTGGCTACACACAGATGGCCTGCCTGAAGTGCAAAGTACTTTTGTGCTTTACAAAGGACAAAAATTGTTTCTTCAACTATCACACAAACAAGTGACATTCACATATTCACACATTCTCCATGTTGTTTGCTGCAAAGGGATCAAACGTTATTTCTAATTTTGTTTTTTTACAATTGCACTTTTGCACTATTGTAATTTTTTGTTTCCCATTTTTGTTGTATAGACGATTCTAAAAATTCGTAGACCTTTTCTAGTTTATGACCAACTTATGGTCTTTTATGAAAAAGCAAAATACTTGAGAGGTTTTTACAGTCTGGTTTTAAATCATCTCACAGCAGAGAATCATCTCGATGTTATTCTGCCACTGTAAAGCACTTTGTTACATTGTTTGGAAATGTTCTATACAAATAAAGTTTTGCATTCAAGTTCTATTCAGTCTTCAGTGTTAATTTACCATCCGGGCAAATGTTGCACATCTGCAACATCCCAGAACGCATTGCACGTGCAGGTTTCTCTAAAAAAGAAAGTCAGAATTGCATATTGCTACTTTATATGATCATTTCCCCAAATATCTGATTTTTCCTGTTACTAAAACTTAATTTGAGTCTGAGAGGGTTAAAAATAAATTTAACTCCACCTGATGGTGCCACATCTACCATTCGCCCAAAGTATGTTATACCCCCCTCTCCCTCCCCAAAAAAGTCCACTAGGGGTCACTGTGTCTCTGAATAGTGTGTTGTTTCAGTTCTCCTCCATAGACGAATGAAAACACGTGTTTTCCAGCCGAATATTCTGAGGTGAGCATGTTCTCTCAGCACAGTGAGAGAGCAGCATGTTTTAATCATCACAGTCATGTAACTCGATACAGCAGGAATACGTTTCATTAAGGGTCTAATTATTATTATTTAATTATGTCATTAGAAACGACCGTCTCTAATCATTCGTTCTGTGTCCATTAAATATATTTAATTTAAATCACAATAATGTTTAACAAATTTTGAAACATAAAACTAAATTGGTTCTAATAAATTGTATGGTAACTTTATTTTATTCTTATTTTTTACTAATAATAGATGGACACACACATTTTTGATGGTGGTAGACCCCAGGCTGTCGTAGCCCTCATACCAGAAAATCCTCACGAGTCGGATGTTGATCTGAGTGATGATGATGATGATGAAGACGACGACCCTGATTATCTGCCAAGACGAACGGAAGAATCTGGAGAAACATCTGGCGAGTCCATGGACGACGAGGACTTTTCCTCATCAGGTCCATCTTCTAAACCGCCGCCGTACATCAGTGACCCGACTTCATCCAGAGGTCTAAACCGTAACGAAAGGAAAGTCTGGAAAGATGAAGACATCGGGACGTTCCAGGTGCCGGATCTAAAATTAGAGCCCCCTGATGCCGTGAAGACGCCGTACCTGTATTTTAAAACGCTTTTTACCGACAATATGATCGAATACATCACTGATCAGACCAATCGCTACTCTGCCCGAGAGTTGAGGGCGCCAGTCGAAACGAGTCCACGAGAGATCGAAGAGTTCGTGGCGATACTTCTCTTCATGGGTGTTTTCAGGTTTCCATCGGTGGAAGACTACTGGCACCGTGAGACGCGGTTCGGCGTGATCGCTGACATCATGCCACGCAGAAGATTCAAGCTATTACGTCGCTTCATTCACTTTAACGATAATCAGCGGTCCAGCACTGGCAGTCCGGACCGGTTCCTCAAAATCCGGCCTCTTTTCGAGATGCTCCGTGAGCGGTGCCTCCTCATTCCGTCCACTCACAAGCAGAGTATCGACCAGGTCATGGTGGCATATAAAGGCACGAGGGCTGGCACCCTTTGCCGATATCGTGCCAACAAACCAGACAAGTGGGGCTTTAAATTGTTCCGCCGGACCAGTTCATCTGGAATCGTCCATGATCTTTTGCTCTACCAAGGGGCATCTACATTTTTCAATATTGCCCTAAGTGAGCGTGAGCAAGAGCTGCCACTAAGGGCCAAAGTGGTGACCGTTTTGTGCAGGACCATGACGCAACCACAGCTGTCGGTTGTCTTGTGTGACGACTACTTCACCAGCTTCAGGATGATCCAGAATCTGCATGCAGACTTGGGTGTCCGTTGCATCGGCACTGTCCAGTCAAACCGTGTCCGCGGGATACCCCTGATTACAGACCAACAGCTACAGGAGAAAGGACCTGGAGCTGTAGATTACACGTCTTCCGACGGGGTGATTGCCGTGAAATGGTTCGACAGCAAATGCGTCACCTTTCTGAGCAACGCTTGTGGCGTCACGCCTCTTTCTGCACTCGAAAGGCGGAGCAAAGTCGAGAAGACCAAGATCTCGGTTCCTTGTCCGGCACTCGTTCGAGTCTATCGTGAGCATAAGGGAGCCGTTGATCTATCCGACGCGCTGATGCACATGTTCAAGACCCCCGTTAAATCAAAGCGATGGTTCCTGCCACTGTTTGGATACGTTCTTGACCTGTGCGTCTCCAACTCCTGGCTGGTCTACAAGAGAGACTGCGACCTCCTGAACGAGACGCCCATGTCTCTCAAAAGCTTCCGTCTGGCAGTCGCCGGCACTTTGAAGCGAGTCGAGCGACCACCGGCGTCTCTGAGGAAACGGAATCCCCCGCGACCCACAGAACCTCAACCGGACGTGCGTTATGACCACTGTGGACACTTGCCGCTTCACAGTGTCCGGCGTGGACGGTGCCACTTCTGTCCGAAAGGCGTCTCCAGATGGAAGTGTGAGAAATGCGACGTTTTCCTGTGTCTACATGCAAAGCGGCAATGCTACACCGCTTATCACCAGAAATAAACTCCTAATAAACACTCACATGTGAGCAAAAGTTTCTGAACAGTCACAAATGCTTATATGATTACACTTTTATTCTTATTTTTATTATTATTATGTTCTGATTTGACTACACATAAGAAACGTTTCATCTCCAGACCCTCAGGAGCTCGATGTTGTAAGACCACCGTGGACACGTTCTGCTTCTCAAGAGTTAAAAAGAGTTCACATGTTTATTGCTTTTTGTTTATATATATATATAATTGTTTTATAGAACAAATAAAAACCAAATGTTTTTCATTAATGATCCAAACAAATAAAAACAATAACAATATAAACTTTTTTCTTTGCCGTTTTTGTCTTTAGTGAGGACATTAAAGGGTTAATATGTTGCCGTCTCATGCGCTGCTTAAGGTGGTACCAGTTTATTATTTGTAGTTGGTATGAGTTATTATTTAAGGTGGTATGAGTTTATTATTTTTCGGGTGGTATGAGTTATTAAGGTGGTATAAGTTATTTTAAGGTTGCACCAATTATTATTTTATGGTGGCACCAATTAATTATTTTAAGGTGGTCTGAGTTCTTTTAAGGTGGCGAATGGTTTCGTCCGATCCCGTCACTGATTCAATGTTTTTGTTTACTTGTTTTGTTTTCAGTTAGCCAACAACACACGATCTCTGAGCCCTTCAGAGGAAGGAAGTGACCTCCCCGAGCTCTTCCCCCCCAGCGGACTCCCCCTCTCCCCAGTGTGGGATTATTTTGGCTACCCCAAGAACGCCGCCGGCGTGGTCCAGGAGAGCGAACGACCCCGGTGTAAAGCGTGCCGCCAGTCCATCGTGTCCAAGCAGGGCATCTTATCCAACATGCTACGTCACCTTAAGTTCTACCACCAGGTCTTGTTCCAGGAGCTAAAGGGCAGGAGTGGGCGTCGCCGCTACAGGCGGTACAAGGAGCGGACGCGGGCGCCGCCCATTCAGGTCGACCCGGATGAACTGTACCCGCCCAAATCGGCCATGAGGTCGGGCGTCTGGAAACATTTCGGCTACCTGAGGAACTCGCAGGGGGCAGTGGTGCCCGACGGCTTCCCGGTATGTAAGCTGTGCTTGAGGAAAGTCAGTACACCGCGCGGGTGCACCACCAACATGATGGTGCACCTGCAGAGGTACCACGCCGCCGAAACGAAGGTAAATGCTGCTGGAACCGTTGGTTACTCTGTTGCCGGGAGCGCCGTATGGTTTCACAAACTCTGATGTCATTGATGTCGCAGATTTCCAGCGACCACGTCGACGAGCAGCTTGACAAGCGACCGGAGGAAGACCCAGCGTCCTCTCCACCGGACCTGTTCCCACCCCAGGACCTCCTGGAGCCCGTGTGGGAGCATTTCGGCTACCCCAGAGACGCCGATGGGAACGTGCAGGCGGACGGGCAGCCCACCTGCAAGCTGTGCCGCAAGAAAGTCCCTGGCGAGGGTTCCCAATTCCTCTACAGGCACCTGTGGAAGAAACACAACCCCGTGTACGACGAGATCAAGGTGCAGCTCTCGCATGCCAGTACTGATACTGTAATCTCCCACAATCCACCGGGGCGGGTGACGGTGGGGGCATGTTTAAATAAATGTCAATTCATATGAATATAAAAAAGTCCAGGTAAATTATAGTTATCTAATAATAATAATTAAATAAATCCATTTATTCCGCTGGTAGGTGGTCACCGCTGCTCTGAGGGGGGTGGAGGGTGGAGACGGAGCGCCGCCGCCGCCGCCGCTGTTCCCGCCCACACACAGGGTGAAGTCTGTGGCTTGGGAATATTTCGGCTACCTGAAGGACTCTGAGGGGGCTGTGGTGTGCAACGGATTCCCCATCTGTAAGATCTGCCACCTGAACATCGCCGCCAAGGGTGGAAACACCACCAACATGTTCAAACATCTCAAGGATCATCACAGAGTCGTTTACGAGCAGATCCGGGTGAGAACCGGCACACCGGATAATCCCTGGTGTAGAATAATCCCTGTTCTAATCCCCGGTGTAGAATAATCCATGTTCTAATCCCCGGTGTAGAATAATCCCCGTTCTAATCCCCGGTGTAGAATAATCCCTGTTCTAATCCCCGGTGTAGAATAATCCCCGTTCTAATCCCCGGTGTAGAATAATCCCCGTTCTAATCCCCGGTGTAGAATAATCCCCGTTCTAATACCCGGTGTAGAATAATCCCCGTTCTAATCCCTGGTGTAGAATAATCCCTGTTATTATCCCTAATGTATTATAATCTTTTTGACCCACAGTTTGATTTAATCCCCGGTGTGGTATTAATCTTGTTATAATCACCAGTGTTTTATAATCCCCGTTCCAAACCCCGGTATAATCCCGTCTCTCTCTCTCTCTCACCAGCCGAACGGACAGGAAGAATTCCTTCCAGACGTCGTCTCCTCCTCCACCTCTCAGTCATCGTCCTCGTCGGGTCAGAACTCTAAACTCTGGGATTATTTCGGGTCCCCCGGCGACTTGGACGAGGTCCCGACCTGTAAGATCTGCGGCCAGCAGGTGGCGTCGAGCGGAGACGCTTCAGCTGACCTGCTGAAACATCTTCAGGAGAATCACGAGGACGTGCACGCCGAGATAACCGTAAGATTTGGGCGGGGGGGGGGAAGCAGCTGGATGTTTATTTACCCACCCACCCCTAATATTTTAATACTTTAATATTTTAATGTGTGTGGTTTTTAGGGCTGTCCGCAAATAATCGATTATTCGTTGGTCGACCGAAAAAATTACTAGTCGGACAAATTCTATTGG
>JAOUQU010284980.1:0-13152 GCA_028566735.1 Ammoglanis amapaensis
TGAGCGTTTGCATTAGTTTGTGCAAGGGAGTCCGATACAGTCAGTTTCAGAGTTAGACAAGCAGAACGAATAGCGTTGTTGAAATGTATAGCACATAATAAATATTTTAACACAACACAGTTAAATCAAATTAAAGCCAGAATACACAAAACATATTCTCCCTTGAAGAGTCTGTGTTTTCTTAGTTGCCATTTTACACTTTATGTAGCTTAAACTTTATTATTTATAAACTACATTAAACTATATTTTAAACTATGCTTAAGTCTGTGGCTGAACCTTGGTATGAGAGTAAAGAAAGAGCATAAGAACCAGATTGTTTTAAAAACTCAATCATTTAGGCTAATGCACTCACTGTGAGTTTATTGATTATCCATTTATCTATTTCTACAACACAACACAACACCATTTTAACTCAGCAAGCAGCAAGGTCATGATGATGTTTATAACTACACTGTGTGGAGAATTATTAGTCAAGTTGTATTTAAGAAAATTCTTTGTTCTCTTTGCAATTTACCATGTTCTCAATCAACCCAAAAGATTCATAAATATCAAAGCTTAATATTTTTGGAAGTTAGAATGGGTTTTCTTTAGAATCGACTATCTTAAAAATATATCTGATATCTGTTTGTCTATGTAACTTTTACTGTGCAGAATTATTAGGAAACTTAACAAAAAACCTTATATATACCAATCTCACTTGTTTATTTTCACCAGGTAAGCTCTGAGAGTTGAGCTTGACTTCATCTTCAACCCGGAAAGGTCCCACAAGTTTATCTTTGATGATATCAGCCCATACCAGAACTTCACCTCCACTTTGCTGGAGTCTGAGTTGGAGTGGAGCTCTCTGCCCTTTACTGATCCAGCCTCAGACCCATCGAGAGTCATTCTTACTTGTCAATTGACTTGTCAATTGAGTCCATCAAATCTCTCTGACTTATTTTGACGAAGGAAAGGAAGTTGCCTAATAATTAAGCACACTTTAAATAAGGTGTTGATGTCATTATACCACACCTCCCCTTATTACTGAGATGCACATCACCTGATATACTTAATCAGTAGTTGACTTCCATGCCTATTCAGCTTGGAGAAGGGACATTATGTATACAAAGGATGATGTATGGATGGATGAGGATAGTAATTCTGAACACAGTATACAAGTTTATCAAAAGAAAAAGAGTTTGTTTCTCATGGAAAGCAGAAATACGCAGCAAGCTGTAAGTTTTTATAATAATTCTTACAACAATATTTAAATTTGTCACACATCCGACTTCTCAGCCTCCAAACACTATGAACTCCACTTCCCAGAATCCCTCAGCGAGGATGTCAGCCAATCACAACTCTCCTAAGCGATCTGCATCACCTAATGCAGGTGAGACTAATCAGTCTCACCTGTTCATTCTAGTATTTATACCAGTGTTTTCCTTGTGTTCCGTGCGAAGTATTGCCGTATTTTACCTGTGCGTACCGAGCTGTGTTTCTTATTGCTATGTTGGTATTTGACCCGTTTCTCTTGTCTGTTTCCGATTTTTGCCTCACCCTTTGTTTTGTTGCTTGTATTGATTCTGATCTCCCGGTTTCGACCCTCGTATGTATCCTCGGTTTCGTGTTTGCCTGCTTCCTGTATATTCAATATTGGTAAAAAATCATTATTTAGGTACAGCATTGGTGTATGGTTGTTAGTTATAATCCATGCAGCTAGCTAGGAAACCACTGTGAGAATCTGAAGAAAATAAAAAATCTTTAGTCTGACACAAGCAGATCTCTTCTAGAGCAGTGATGTTTTGGGATTGTCTGTGGGCAACATGGACTTTCAACTCCCTTCAAAGGTTTGGTAGGGGCTTGGGATCTGAAGACTGGCTAGCCCACTCCAATAACTTGAAATGCTTTTTAACAAAGCCAATCCTTTATTGCCCTGGCAGTGTGCTTGGGATCATTGTCATGCTGAAAGACCCAGCCACATTTCATTCTCAATGTCCTTGCTAATGTAAGGAGGTTTGCACTCAAAATCTCACAATCTGTAGCCCCATTTATTCTTTCATGTAGTTCTAGTTGTTACTAGTTGTTCTGGTCCCTTTGCAGGGAAACAGTCCCAAAGCATAATGTTGCTTTCCCCATGCTTCACAGTTGGTATAGTGTTTTTTAGATGCAACTAACCATATGACATTCTCCTAATAGTCTTCAGGAACATCCAAAAGCTATCTAGCAAATTTTATATGCGCTTGAATATGTTAGGTAGGGGGGCACAGCTGGTACTGCAAGATCGGAGTGTTTGGCGGTGTAGTGTGTTACTGACAGTAGTCTTTGTAACATTGGCCCCAGCTTTCTGCAGGTCATTTACAAGGCCCCACCGTGTGGTTCTGTTTTTTTTTCTCATCATTGTTGTGATCATTCTGATTCCACTGAGATCTTGCATGGAACCTCTGATCTACACTTACACTTTCTGATTATTGCTCCCACAGTAGATTTCTTCGCACCAAACTGCTTACCTATTGCAGTCTTCTCAGCTTGAAGCAGGTCTACAATATTGTTTGTGGTGTCTTTTGTCAGCTCTTTGTTCTTCACCATAGTGCAATTTGGAGTGTGACTGTTAGAGGTTCTGGGCAGGTCTGTGACAGTCAGAAATCTTGCTTGTTTGTAGCTGACCAAATACTTAATTACACTTCTGAGTGATCATGGCCCATGTAGCCAGTTTATGTGCAAACATGCTCGATGTAACCATGTTGAAAAAACCCAGCAATCTGCATAAAATTGAATAAACACTGAAGGATACTATTCCCAGTGCAGCACAAGTACTGGAGTTAAACTCATCAAAACTTGGCAATCTAATTGCTCTTAAAGTGCTAGTCTCTTAAATGTATTGCATGGGATCAAGTGATACCTGCTTCATACCATTAATCTAAACACATCCTTGTCAGCCATCATCTGTTCGTAGTTTACCAGATGTAAAATTACTATCTATGCTACATGACTGTTAATAGTGAAAACATTTTGACTCAGTGAACTTTAATTAAACATCAAAACATTCATGTCCTATTCCCTTTGTAGTAACATACAAACTGCAGATTTCCATAAACTCAGTGTTTTCTGTTTAAGTCTCATGATATTTCTAGCAAGTTGTTGAAATACACAAGAGTGCTCCACTCAATTGTGTTTCCTCAGGCAGTATGTTTTTTTTAGCAAAACCTGTCAAATGAGTTTCTGTTTGCGTTTTACACTGTTGCTGTATTTAGCTTTGAATGTGCAACAGAAAAAAAAAACTGTAAAGTATTACAATGACAAGTTCTTACAAACAGCAACTTAGACATATATTTACTATTAGTCCATGTTGGTCATGAGAGAGATCTAAAATTGATTAGTGACAGAGTTGTTCTATCAACGAAGTCAAGAGACTTCAAGTTTGAACATTTCCAATAAGAGAAATCATGTCATTTGTCATGTTCTCTCTATTCTTTCACTTGTAGTGACACACAAAAATGTTATAAGAGGCCAGTTTTGACAACTGAATTAAGCATCCAGCAGGCTAAATCACACGAAGACCTGTAAATACACATTGCTCGAATTTTGTAATACAAAAAATATATATTAAGACTATCAAACAGATCAAAATTAACTATTTGATTACATTGTGCTTCTGTGTATTATTCCATGTACTTTCAGTTCAGTAATAAAAGAGAATAGCACTTAGCTTGTTAGGTCAGACAACCATTTTAAGTCTGCAGATAAACATTGTCCTGTTAAAATGTTATCAAAAGGGTCTGATAAAGATACTTGATATTCTGTCATGATTTTATGCTGATTTTATGTTTGTTCCGTATTCAAGAGCCTCACAAAGTGAAAAGTACAAATGCTTAAATTCGGAAATGCTGTAGGAACAGACATGCGCGATAATAATGTTATTGTTTACTTCATTAAATGTCTTAAAAATTAAATGTTTTAAAAATCTAAATTGCAGCATCTTGTTCATTTTCTAATATTTTTCTTATCTCAAAATGCTAAAAAAAAATGCTAACCCAAGTGTTGAGAAGCAAAACCAAGTGTAGCTTGAACATTCTTTCTTTTTGCTGGTGGCTAGCAGTGTAAGTAATCAAAGGACAATTAATTCACTTTTTAAAAAAGATATTTCATGGCATCAGGGTTAAGACAAAGTAATTTCTGCACTGAACAAAGTTTTTTATCTTAGTTTTGGTTAAGTCTGTCCAGCAGCCGAATTGCAAGATGCAGGGGGACTACAGTTCCCAGGAAACCCGCTGGCAACCATAGACAATCATGCACACCTGAGTGAAGATGCATTTAAACAGAGGCTGAAATAGCCTTGGCATCACACCATTTCTATCGCATAGATTACGATTATTGCATGATTATTGTTAGGCAAAGGATCGCACTAGGGCATTTCCATCCAAAGAACACTCATTCTTGAACTAGTTAGCCTTACAACTTTGGTGTAATTTAGATAGATGCACTTTTCCACCAGTTGTGAACCAGACAGCGTCATCAGCAGGGCTGGCTGCTTAGTTGTTATTGAATTCATCCGTCATTGTTTTAGTACAACAAACACAACCATTTTCATATTTTCAATATGTTTCAATACATTGACAAACTATCAAAATGTAATCAAGTGAAGTTTAGAAAATTAAACAAATTAGATTAAAAAAAAAACAGTGCTGGAATGTTTTCGCTTCTTTTATAACAGCAGCAACAGTGCTACAACTCGAACCTGCCCATAGGTGGCGTCACATTTTGCTCTGAAAAACCAAGTTTTCTGCAGTGCTTGGCTGGACGTTAGTTCACAATCTGCAACTTCCTTTTCCCTGCTTTTTTCACAGTTGCAAACTGGAATGGGCTCTGTACCATGTTGGTATAAAAGGAATATTAGAGGTTCATGAGATTATATAAAAGAATATTTTTTGGTGTGATTTTCTTATTTAAACCGGCTTTCCTATCTCTGAGTCAGCCATCATGGCAGCACGCTGCCTGATCTGGCCCCAACAGTGGATTTTAAAAAGATATCAGAGATGTTCTATTTTAGAAGTTTCTTTCTTTTGCAGTAGATACCTGCGTTTTCTCATTCTTTAGAGAATCACAGGCATTATTGGGTTGATCTGTGGCTGTTCAATTCCCGAGTAAGCTCCAGTAAGCATCTGCTTCAGCATTGTGAAGAGCAGTTTAAAGTTTTTGTGGGCAAGGCTCACTCTGTTTACAAGCATGCAGTAAAGGTAAAAAAAAATTTAACTTTAATAAATGTTATCACTTTATATGAGTTATCTAGTACACTATTTTTTACGCTAACGATACTCAAAAGCACATACACAAAAACACACATTATTGTTCTAGTACTGTTCATGTGCTTTGTGGCAGGCATAATGTTTTGTTAGTGTACATGGTAGTCAAGAAGCACATTGCAATATTATTTATTTATTTTGCATGGCAAGCCTAATTGTCCCATCGTTTAACAGAAATTAGATCCAAGCTAAAGGGCATGAGGCTGGACATGAGCTACATGCTGCTGCAATTGACTAATTTCCCCTACATAGTTGTTTTATTACATCTGTTAGCATTGTCTAAAAAACAGGATTAAAAATAGATGGGTGTCTGCTCATACATGTTTTACTATAGGGTTTGGTAAATTTTAGCTCAGTGTTTTCAGTGTTGATCACTGCAGTCTCTATGCTGGTTAGATAGATTAAACTGAATAGAATGATTGAAATGCAGAGTTGTCACAAGCATTAACCTGGGTGATGCCTTCTGGAAGTTGTTTTGGTGAGTACAATTTAAGTAAAGTCACAATGTAACTTACAGCAGGTCTCAAATACTGAGAGGTACAAAAAGTGAGTTGTAAACAGCTATCAACTAATGATATATGTTTTTTTGTAAAATATATAGCCATATTATCAAAAAATAAATTAAACATGAACTCAGTCTGCCCTAAATATTGAGGTTTAATGCATGAATGGGTGGCACAGTGGCTAAGTTGTTAGCACTGCCGCCTCACAGCAAGAAGTCCCGGGTTCGATTCCCAGGTCGGGCCGGGGTGCGGAGTTTGCACGTTCTCCCCGTGTCAGCGTGGTGTACTCCGGTTTCCTCCCACAATCCAAAAACATGCACGAGATTGATCGGAAATGGGTACATTTGTCCTGTAGTTTCGCAAGGTCCCTGTAGCGATACAGGGTTGGAGAACGACCTGGCAGCCTACTCTGTAAAAATAATTGCTACATCCACATAGTGGACCCAAGTGTCAGAAATGACTGAAACGGTTAAATACATACATACAATGCATGAATACTTGATCTCCCAGAAAAAAGGACTAGGAATCTTTTATAGTAGAACTATGAGGTGGCTAAGTTCAAGTGGAGAGTTCATAGTAGACCTGTTGAGTAGATTGTTTGAAATTTGAACTTTCGTGGTAATTTGGTCATGTTACAGTTTAGGTCAAATTGTACTATATTTCTACTTTAATATATAGAGATAAGATCATCTGACAAATACCAAAAATGTAAATGTACATTTTTTTTTCAGCACGATTACATTACATTCATTAATAGTCAAGTTAAAGTCAATAAACCTAGCATTATCTTATTTCAATTAGTGCGAAAGTGGCTTTTCAATTGGGTTAATTAAAGATTATAATATTATTCAACAAACATTTTTTCTTTATTTTGGTCTTGAAATTGATTACACTCTTTTTCTCTTCATGTACAATATTCTCAGTTGAGAACATTTTATGTACTTACTTAACAGGGACAAAACAAAAACATTAATCTTTATAAAGGAGAAGATGCTTTGCACCAGATTTAGCTACATTTATTTTTAATCAGCAGTCCCTTGACAGGTAGGGCAATAAAATACATTAACATATCCATTTAGTGTGTAAAACAATGTATCTACAACTATTTACACAACATACTAATCTATCTAAAATAATCACACAACACTTCAAACATACAATATGTTTTGCACACATTTCCTCATCTGTACAAATGACCATAAATAGAATGAATGCTGACCTTCCAGCAGCACCCTTCTGACATTTCAAGTTAATTCATACAGAGCAAAGCATAGTTTTAGACATTCTGGGACTTTTCTATTATTTGATGGATCTAGATGAAGATGCTGTTTGTGCAAAAGGTTGTAGTTATGTTTACTCAGTTTTCAATTAGTGGTTAAAATAGCCTAGGCTAGCAATTAACTATCTGCAGTTCCAACCATCAACAAATTGCCACCGTGATCTTGACAGATAAACCTTTCTAATTTATAATATTATATTGTGTCACAACTGCAATGAAATGAAAACATTTGCTATATGATATAAAATAAAACATTAGTTGTTGCATTTATTAATCTTCAGTTTGGTCAAATAAGACTAGATTAGATAAACTAAATTCACATGGCATATAGGACATTCATGCTTAATCAATTTCCAGAAAGATGTCATACTGCAAGAAAATCCCACAGGCTCAATCCTGCATTTGTATTATAAAACATGTCTGAGAATATTACACACCCAAATCTGCCTAAACCTGCCCAGCTCAATAATACCTGACTTATTCAAAGCAGTGACAAACTTGATAAACACTAGAGATTAACCAAGGCTTGAAATCCATCATGGATTTTATAACAAGTCAAATTGAGAAACCAATCCAACAATTACAAAGCTTTATCACTTCACCAACATTATGTTTTCATCTGATGACCTTTTACATTGATCAAGAAGGTCAACAAATACATATTTGCACAAGAATGACGAAAAAGCATTAGAATTTGCAGATGCTAAATTTTATGAGACTCATAACATATGTGATGGCTTCAACTGAACCAGTAAAACACATATTTATTAGTCCAAAATATATTTTTTGAAAATTGCTAAATTTCATTGTTACTGTGTAAAACGTGGGTGCCATACACCCACATAGTGAATCTAATGTCAAACTACCATCTCTGAACAAATCAATTTTATTAATAAAGTGGAAAATAGATAACAAATGACAAGCACAGAACACAGAAATGACAAGCGGATAGAAAAGAGACACTGGTTGTCACTATATTATGAATAGGTCTAAAATATTTGCTAATTAAAATACAAAATGACAGTAGGTGTATACATTGTATGGCGTTATGTCTTACCTGCCATGAACCTTAATGTCAGATATAGCGTAGAAGTATCTGGACAAGTTTCTCTCGTCCACCATGGTGGCTCCTGTGGCAGGTCGAAGAAGTCGGATACGAAGGTCTGTGATCGTAAAGAAGTCGCGCAGATTCTTGGTGGTATCCAGTTGGCCATACAATGAGGCCATGTTATGAAGTTGTGGTCCGGCAAAAAGTGCAAAGCGGTCTTTAATCTCAAATCGCACAGTTTTGTCATACTTCCAGACATAGCCTCTGGAATAATCTTCTGTACAAATAATGTCCAACAGTGTGAACTGCGAAAGATCCTGCACTGTTTTTGGATCCATGGCAAAAGCATGCAAACAGTCTGTGGCATAGAATTGGTATGGCTGCCATGTTTTCCCGTAATCTAGTGATTTTTCCAAGACCATCTGCTCAGGCCGGCCAGACTCAAATGTGATTACTATGTCTTCTGTCAGCTCGATGGTCTTGTTCCAGGATAAAGTAATGTTTACAATTAAGGGTTTAGGGTACTTTCTCCAAGATGTAGACTGCCAGAAGGTAGTGGGGTTTCGACCCTCAAAGTCAAACATAAGTTCTGGAGGGTGAGCCAGTTCCTCTGCTGCTGCATCACACTCATTATTGCACATGTATGGATTTTCCTGAAATAAAACATAATAAAACATTACATGTGATTTTATGTAATTTATTAAGTCTAAAAGCTCACCTACTACAAGATAATACCTAAACAAGAAAATATAACACATCGATAGTTGATGGCATGATAAAAGTTCAAATCAACAATCCAAAATAAGGTTGAATAGTCATCCATTCTAAGATATATTTGATGACCTGACCCAGTTCTTGTAATTATTACCAGATTATGTCTCTGTTTCATAGACGCAACTTAAATTCATAATCCCTAACCTTTGCACCACTAAATTTTGCATGATTCTTAATGCAATCTCATGCTGGTGTTTTAATCTATCTAAGCACAGTAACACGGTTGTTGTTGTTTTTAACTGCAATCCATTAGCAGCTACATTAGCTTTCATAGCAATGTGCTGCCTGCAAGCCTCAAATCACACAAAAAGAAAGGCTGCAGAGAATAAATTCATTAATGCTGCCTACATGGCAAGATTGATCCAACCTAATATATGCTGTTTGACCAAAGGGATAAAAGTGGTGACCTCTACAAATGCCTGACTTAATTCAAAACCTTTTGAAAACATTAGAGCATTGTTTGCAAGCCATAATTGTTGTTCCTTAGAAAGTAATAGTTTTTAATAGGATTTCAGTTCATTCTTGGTCCACTGTCCACATATTTTTGTATATATAGGCTAAATTGGGTTCTGTCTGGAGTGCATGTTCAGTGTCCAAGGCACGTGTCCATTGTAAATAAAAGTGTTTCATGCACTTTAAGCAAACAGTAACAGTTATTTAATAAGAGAAATTCATCCTAAAATGGCAAAGTGTCAGAAACACCTAGTTAAGATAGTCAGAAGTTGTGTATGGTGCAGGTGCAAGCCATAAAAAATAGATTGCTGGCGGGGTGTAAGATAAATATGAACTTTGCAGCGCACCTTTTACAGGGTGTAAAATAGGACCCTAAATAGTTTTGTCTCAATGAAACTGAGTTTTTATTATATTTGCATTTTCCATACCTAATTTATATGTACTATTATGTGTGACTAAAGAAGCTGTTGAATGGTAAGTGAGAGGGATCCATAGTGGGAACAAAACAATCTATGCCATCGCACAAATGCTCATTTGCCTGAATAATGCTTGTATTGGTCATGCTTTTCTAAACAATGATCTCTGACTGAAATGTGTGCAAACAAAAGAAATAGACTGTGTAGCAGTGAGTCAGAGGTAGTAAAAGCTCCCACAGCTATCACCAGATTGGTATGTATCTATAGAAGTAATTCATGCTCTCCAAAATATCCCAATCCCATTTGTTTGATTCACATTGAATCATAAAGCACCACCATGCACCGGATCTGACTTTTTATAGCATCTGTTTTTCTCACTCTCAGTCTGAGAAAACCAAAGAGCCTTTGGCTTTTTATCACAGACTAAAGTTGGATGCATAATTTATATCCCTATGGCTGCTGCTGTTGCTGCTCTGGAGCTAGTCGCTTATTGCTAATGAAATAAACAAACATATTAATAAGGAATGGATACCTGACAATACAATCCGAAATAGCTAGTGTAATGGCCAACAGCATGTGTTAACCAACACATGGAATAATCATTAGGCATAGTCTAAATGTCAGATCAATTCATTTGAAATACAAAAGTCTTTGTGTGGTCTTGAAAAACATCCCGCATCCTGACAACACACAATCCCCTGCTCATGGCCCAGACTCATGTGGCTCATTTGGCATTAGCCAGAGAACACAATAATTGGCAGGTTCACCATTACTGCCATGATGTTTTCACAAATGCAAACAAGTCTAGAGATGTTGTATTGAATTAATTTGATTTAGGTATTACAGGGAATATATTATGCCACTTTTGAAACAAGTTAGAATATGTCTATTGACAAAACATATTCATGCTAATCGGTGTGTTTATGCTATTTTACCTTTTATTAGATGTGAAAATGTCAGAAAATAAAGTTGTTCAAGCACTCATCACTTTCATATATTATCAAGCTATTAAATAACTCAATCTGCTGCATAGTCTGCATTTTGGAAGGCATAAAACACTGTGCTAACAGTTAGCTTAAATTTTGAATATGTTTCCTTTAAGACAAACAAATAGATGCTGTACAGTAATGTGCCCAATAGCGTTCTCTTGAAGTCTCAACTTTTAGATGAAAAGTCCTGCTCTTTAATCACTTAAGTATTTTTCACCTTCTTGCCAAGGAGTGTCAAAACAAAATATTGTACATTTCTGAAGAATGTATTTAGAAATGTTTGCTATGTGATTAATCAAGAGAAAGTGTAACTCTGATCAATAGATGAGACTATTTGTCAAGTGATTAAACATGCACAAAGATGAACACAAAAGTGGCTGTTAGAACAGCTGAATTGATAGACTTGCATTGATTAAATGAGATGTCAGTTTTAGAGTCAGAGTCAATAATTAGCAGTGATACTTGTGTTAATGCTAATCACATGAGCACTATGGATTTTTGTGCATGATAGACTTTACTGGATTGGTGGAGAGAATGATGATGGGGTGCAAATATTGAGTAAAGACAAAGACAAGACACATCAAATTAATTTATAATTAGATATTTAAATCAATAATATTAACTACTCAATCCCAAATTTCAACCCTGTTGCAAGCAATGTCAGTACAACTTAAAAAGGAACAGGCAGTGGAAACTATGGTTGGTTGAAATAGTGAAGTCTCATATTATTATATTTGCATTTTCCGCATTTAGCGGAAACATAACATATTCATAACATATTCATTCATAATATATGTGTTTTATTAGGAACATTGGCAAATATTATGTAATTGGATTGTGTTTATTGTATTTTGAATCTAAATAATATATACATCGTTAGAATTGCAGTTCACAAATACATGTTTAGCACTATGTTCAATCAGATTTTCTACTAATGAGACATTTTAATTATTTGAGGACTGAGTACTGTAATTATTGCGGGCTTGCTAATTAAATTTTGTTAATTTGTTCTCCATTTACCTCTTGTTTGATATAAGACAGCTGCTCAACAGTCCATGGCTGCTTAGTGTGATTTCGCTCTGCATGGTAGACTAGATATTTTCAAAAGAGACAGATATAGACTATAGACAGACCACTCAACCACAGACTTCCTGAATCTATGAAGCCACAAAATGTTAAATGTCTTATTAGCAACTGTTTGCACAGGGCAGCCATGGCTTGCTGGTTATTGTTTGTAGTATTACTTTTTAGAAGTTAGAATACTTTTTCACCACTGTGCCTTTAAGCACTTTAAACACAGCATTTATTGCAATCTGTGAAACACACATTTACACACACTGGAGACAAACAGTGAGTACATGTGTTCCGACGCAATATATAGGACTAGCCTTTGCACCCATAAAGCATTTAAGAGCTGCCTTGCTCAAATGCACTTCAGTCATGACCTGTTGACTCTCTGGAATTTATATTGCAATCTTTAGATCACAAGCCTAATTCGGTAACCATTACTATACGACTGCCCCAGATAAATTGGCTCTTTGATTGAGAGTTGACAGGTCACTAAACTCAATTGAAGTGCCCATGGGTGGGTAGCCAATCAGAGGTTTTAATTGAACTGCACATTGGTTTAAAATGCATTAAATCAAATGTGTTCTAAAGCACAGTGGTAAAAAAGTCTATTTAATTTTATGCAAATGTAAGCAGTAATAGACATGTGGCAATGTTGTGCCAAATCACAGAGGGATTGAGGTGTCATGCTTGGATGACTTCAGTTTACTGAGGTGTAGTTTTTAGTTATCATTTTTATTTTCAGGGTGATGTTTTGTGGGCAAAAATGGTTTTAGTCTAGTTTAGTCTGTTTAGTTCGGTTGTGTGAGCTGGAATGCTTCATTACAGTACAAAATGTGTGTGAGGGATATGTGATATCATCACTGGTGATAACTATGCAGACACAAAGTGCGGTGTAAATGTTTGCAACAGACAGCTGCCCTTGCTATACTCCACATGTTTTTGCAATTCATGATAGTGAATAGTAAATTGCTAAACAAAGCAGTGATGCAGCTCTTGACTGCTCTTGACCGTTCAAGTAAATGCTGGGTAAATGGGGAAGAACGTAAATTTTCCTCAGCCAATGCAGACACAAACAATTGGGAGTTCTTTGTTATGAAGCATGCTGTTGAGGGACGAATTAATGTATGTACAAAAATTCATGTTTCTGAATTCATGTACAAACCGGATTCCAAAACAGTTGAGACACAAATTGTCAATAAACAACTGAATGCAATTATGTGGAGATAGCAAATGTCAATATTTTATTCAGAATAAGTTATATAATAATAAAGTTCTATCTATCTATCTATCTATCTATCTATCTATCTATCTATCTATCTATCTATCTATCTATCTATCTA
>JAOUQU010285091.1:0-13152 GCA_028566735.1 Ammoglanis amapaensis
GTAGTCTCACAAGTTCCCACCACTTACTGGTGGTTGTCGTCAGGAAGGGCATCCGGACGTAAAACTCTGCTCCAAACGATATATATATATATGTATATATATACACGTATATATGTCTGTCTATCAGTCTAATAATATAAGTATATATTGTTATTGCACAAACTAAGAGATGTACATATGTAAACATTGTAATATGTAATATAACACGCTCTACATGCGTGTGTAGGGACAGTGTAGCCTAGTGTGTAGAGAGTTGGGCTGGGAACCCAAAGGTTGGGGGTTCATGTCTGGGCTCTGCTACACAGCCACTATTGGGTCCTTGAGCAAGACCCTTAACCCTGTCTGCTCTAGGGGGCGCCATACATTGGCTGACCCTGCGCTCTGACCCCCAACTTCCAGACAAGTTGGGAAATGTGAAGAGAAACATTTTGTTGTACTGTACATCTGTATATGTGTAATGATGATTTGTATTTGTATTATTTGTATTTATAAATCTGTTAGCACTAGTCAAGTATGAAGACATCAGGATGGCACGTGGTGACTCGAACCTCCAGGATGGCACGGATCATGCTGGTGGTGACGCCTTCGCCCTCCCGCTTCACCAGGCAGCTGCTGATTGGCTTTAGCGATCCCTGGATGAGACTCGAACCTTTCATACGTTCGGCCTCCTTACACACCAGCACACTCTCGCCTGACGGGGGACACAGAGAAAGATGCTTTTAAACACGCCGCCCGCCGTCGTGTATTAACGGTATACGGACGGCGCGGTGCGGCGCTCACCGACAGTGTCGACGCCTTTACGTCCGGCTCTTCCCACCATCTGCTTGTAGGTCAGAATGTCCAGCAGGCGGCCGTTGAACACCGGGGTCCTGATGATCACACGGCGGGCGGGCAGATTTACGCCGGACGACAGGGTGGACGTGGCCACCAAGACTCTGATGAAGCCCTGACGGAACGCGGCCTCCAGGATGTCCCGCTCATCGAAAGTCAGACCTGCGTTGAGGAATTGACCGTCGCTGTGATGTAACAATGAGGCGTAAACTGTGATGTAACAGTTCGGTATAAAATTTGTATCCTGATTTTATTAAACGACAAACAAACAACGTGATTATTTCTTATTAACGCACACAAGGCAATTCCAGTATCTCCAATTAACCGAGTTGCATGTTTTGGAGTGTAGGTGGAAACCGAAGTCCACAGAGGAAACCCAGTCAGGAGAACGTGGAGAACATGCAAGAAGTCCACACAGAAAGCCCTGGGTTAGGTCATCTGGGTTATCGAACCCGATAAGATTGGAGTTCAAGTTTTGTGTTTAAAGAAATACAGCACCAGCGCCTCCTGCTGGTCATAGTAAACATCAATTCATCTGATTTAAAAGAATCATCCATGTGAATCGATTCATACGAACTGCAGAAAGCCGCTGAAGACCGTTGGTTCATGACGTACCTGCGTGGTGGAAGCCGACCCCCCACGGCACAGTGCGCTTGAGGACCTCATCCAGTCCTGCAGGAGCACGTTTCAGTTGCGCCGCCACGTCCTGCAGAGCCTCTGGGTTCAGGGAGACAGACGGCGCCGCACAGCCGGACTGTTGTTCTACCAACGAGAAGAAGCCGCGAAATTCCAGCTTTTAGAATAAAACATACATAATTTATATACATTTACTTTGTGTAACAAATCCTTCACGTTTAACATTAAACCTGATCCGTGTGGTCAAGCAGTGAAAGACACATTTACACACACTAGGGGGAAGTAGTGAGCACAAGGACCCGGTGCCATATGCACACGGCACATCTCCAAATGAATATGATTGTATTTATTATCTTAATTCTAATCATAAACCACGAGCCCTGCATCTGATTAATCCTAAACCACGGCACCCACCTCGATGATACAGGTTGTAAAACTCCCTGGCGATGCCGTCCGCGAGCTTCTCACACCAGTTCTTGGAGGGACAGAAGAGCAGCGCGGAGTGACCGTCCTGAATGGTCTCGAAGCAGAGGCTCACCACGTGGTCGTCGTCCCCCTGTGGACACCAGCACAATACGATGAGCACCCGCCGACCCCCCCGAGAGCGGTTACTCGGTGCAGTGCTGAAGCCGTCCTGACCTTAACCGGAAGAGCTGGTGTGAACGTCCTGACCAGATTCATGGCCCCGTCGTATATTTTAGATCCGATCTTGACCCACTCCATCAAGGGTACAGGGCGATAATCGGTGTGGTAGAGTTCG
Source organism: Ammoglanis amapaensis (assembly GCA_028566735.1). NCBI lineage: Eukaryota > Metazoa > Chordata > Actinopteri > Siluriformes > Trichomycteridae > Ammoglanis > Ammoglanis amapaensis. The sequence goes on from JAOUQU010285091.1 coordinate 2,228, forward strand.
GCGTTTAACCAGAGAGCCAGGAGGTCGAGGTTTGGCAACGTGGCGCTCATCCCGACAATCTGTACGCCGACCATGGGACCGTTATCGGAGCGCCTACAGGGACGGATTACGTAACTAAAACAGTCATGTATGGTTTACATACAGAAAAAGACTCATTATACTTACTTTTCGGCTGCTTTCTTTGTAATATATCGTATTTTAGTCAGCAAGAGCTCCAACAAATATCCACGACCAGAATCTCCCAGCATGTGAAGCTCGTCCACCACCACGATCCCTGTAGAGGCATCAAGAAATGAAACAAAAAATGCATAACCACATCTCTCTGTATGAAACGAAACTACACTCACGCTCTTCGTTTACCTAACAGATCCATTCGGTCCTCTTCGATAAGCCTGTTGATGAGGCCGTTGGCTTTCTCGATGGTACACACGGCTACGTCCAGCGTGGAGAAGCCACCGGCTGCTGATGTGCTTCCCATGTATCCTTCGACTCGGATCCCGGCTTCTTGGAAAACATTCTGTACCCCAGAAAAAGAAAGATGATGATGAAAGAGATGATAAAGGTGAATGCATGTTGAAATAAACAGGAGAATATAATTCCAGACAAGGTGATGAGAAACAGAGACGTACCTGCAAATAAAACATTTTCTCCCTGGCCACGGACACAAACGGGAGAATGAATATGGCCTTACGTCTGGTCTCCAGCACTCTCTTTAATATTAATAACTCTGAAACCAACGTTTTCCCAGCACTGGTTGGAGCTGAAAGACGACGGGGAGGAGAGAGAGAGAAAGAAACTTAACTGCATGTTACATTCTGTAGACCAGGGGTCACCGACATGGTGCCCGCGGGGCTGTTCTAAAAACAGCTCATTATAGTGACACTTACCAGTGAACTGCATTTATTTATTCTTGTCGGTATTCTTTTTTATATCACACTTGCAATTAGAAAATGACAATATATGTAATATATTGTAGCGATCGCTTAATGTTATGGGTTGTGTGTTTGTTTAATGTTATGAGGTACACATGTTGTAGTTATTTTGTGTGTGCGCGCTAAGATAGGAGCCTAGTGCAGGTGTGTAGGGAGCGAGAACGTTGTTGGGAGTGAACCGGTGTGTGTGTGTGCGTGTGTGTGCTCCGATGTTCCGGACGATGTTACGAGGAAAATGATGGCGGATATGTAACCGCGAGTTATCCGAAGGTGTCAATAAAACATCCGTATCATCCTTTCTGCACGACCCACGGACGTTACAATATATAATTATTTTTTTTATTATTATAATTAATTATATAATTATTATTGTGACGTCACAAGTGTGTATCAAACTGGTCGCCCTTCGCATTAGTTGGTACCCCAAAAGTAGCCCTCAGCTTCAAAAAGGTTGGTGACCCCTGCTGTAGAAGGTTTTGTGGAAGAGTGGGGTTTGCCAGCTCCACATTACTCCAAAAAGTCAGTCCGTCACATCCATGCCCAGTCAAAAAAACCACCCCATTAACACGGTTTACCTGAGTACACCAGATTCTTTCCCTCCAACACCTTTCCCAACATGAGACACTCGGCCTGCCACTCGAACATCCGCTTCACCCCCAGACTCTGGTACTTCTCTAGTACAGGTTTGGGTAAACCCCAGCAGGAGAGCAGCAGCTTATCCGAATGTTCTGTGGGAACCGCCATGTGGATGCTGTGCACTGTTTTGTTGGGAAAACGAAGAGAAATTATTAAAATTGCACAGTAAGAGTAACCAAAACTCTTATTTAGGCACTATTTAATAACGAAAGTTCCACCTGTTTCGTGTTGTGAGCTGCACAGTGAACTGACATCCAGACCCGGTGGAGGAGTGAGAACAGAGACGGACAGATCGCCGCGAGACCTTTCCCTGGCGGACGCCATGCGCGTCGGACTGAACAGTATATAATCCCTGACATTGTTCACGATTCGTTCAGGCCCGGTCGCTGCACGGTTGACTTTAAACCGGACTTTGGATCCGTTTTTGGATTTGACTTCTTTAGAAATTGAAGTGTTTTCGGTCTCCCGGTCACATTCGGACCGGAGCTCAGTTCTGAAGCTCTTTTTGCTTTCACTGAACAGCAGCTTTTGTGCCAAATCTTTCCAGTCCTCTGGCTTTTGCGTCTGAGTTTCAGTTCTTCCGCGAGCCGACTCCGGAGATGAAAGTCTGAGCTTTTCGGACGTCTGAGCACCATGTAGCCGTTCCTCACGATGAGCGTTCTCGCGGATTTCTGAGAGATGAGATCTCGTTCCTGGTGAAACGGATCCCGGCTTGGTTTCGTCTGCAGACTTACACGGTCGATTCCACGTGTTACCGGTCACGGATGAATCGACGCATCCGGTACCAGACTGCAAGCAGAAATAGCAGTCCAGTATTATTATTAATCTTTTTGGACAGTGTTGCCTAGTAGGGAGAGCACTGGGCTATTAACCCAAAGGTTGGAGGTTTCAATCCCGGCTCTGCTGCACAGCCACTGTTGGGTCCTTGTGCGAGACCCTTAACCCTGTCTGCTCCAGGGGGCGCCGTACGTCGGCCGACCCTGTAATAGCGCTCTGACCCCCAACTTCCAGACAAGTTGTGATATACAAAGAGAAACATTTTGTTGTACTGCACATCTGTACATGTGTAACGGCAAATAAAAAGCAATTTGTTGTTTGTTTGTTTGTTGTAACTATGACTTTTATATATTTAACTGTTTTTATGTGTAATTATGATGCATGCTGGGATCCTAATTTCCCAGAAGGAACCTCCTAAAGAGATCAATAAAGGCCTGTCTGTCTATTTCTAATCGTTATAAACTTTGTACCCCAGTATGAGATTTATTGCAGCCTTCAGTCGTCTGTATTTCCTCCTTAGAGACCGGATGAAGTCGGTCGGAGCGTCTGGTTGGTTTTGCATCCACAGATAATCTGTCAGAATCATAGAAATAATAAAATAATAATAAAATAATAATAATCAGATATCAGGGCTGCAGCATCAAGCTTGAGGCAGAACCACGACAGGGGGCATTGCAATACTCTGATGTGGCCTGTGCTTCCACCGTCCCAACCTGACATTGCATTGCAATACTGAGCTGCGGTCTGATTTATATTAAATATTATATTATTATTTAATTCTCACTCATTTCTCCTGATTACTGGATGTTGTCCCAAATAAGATTTCTTCGACATGGAGCTGTAATTCATAAATACACAGTTTAATTAGAACAATTAGAGATGAGAAGTAACGAATCTGGCAACTGTTGTGGTAAAAATAAATAAATAAATAAATAAATAAAAATAAAACCTGCTTTCTCCTGTTAGCATTAGCATTAGCACGAAGCCAACGAATTTATATTTATATACACGTCGATTTCTTTAGTTAACAGCAGCATTATGTTTCTAAGTTCATGATTACTTTATTTACATACAAAACAAACAAAGAAAAAAAACCGCTGCAAAAAAAACCCACAAAATTATTTAAAAATCGCGCGGCGCTGGAAACAAAACCGTCCGGCTGGAAACAGGCGAGTTGTTTGTAAAAGGTTCCGCAGCTTCACTCGTCAGTTCTTTATTTGTGGAGTTTGCATGTTCTCCCTGTCAAGAATAAAAAAATGTAGTGTAAAGTTTGACATGAAAACTATAACGTTTTACAGTAGATTCGTGAATGGACGTTTCTTTATACTTGTACTGTGTAATACATAACTTGATTATGGGACCGATACAATTATAATCTGTAGTCCAGTACCTTAACCACCAAGCCAGGACTGCCCTACACACACATGCGCGTGTACACACACACACACACACACACACACACACACACACACACACACACAATATCTCTAATTAACCCGACTGCATGTCTTTGGACTATAGGAGTAAACCGGTGTAACCAGAGTAAACCCACACACACACATGCTATGAACATGCAAACAAACTCCACACAGAAAAAAAAAACCCAGATTGCCCTTCCTAAAGATTCAAACCTAAATAACCTCTTTAAAATAATCAGTTGAGCATAAATTCCAATGAATACAAATGTGTTGACCAGCACGTGACCAGCACTGGATGAATTACTGCAATAAAAAAGAAAGCAAACTGTAGTTTAAACTGGACTCGTTGATATAAACGTGTGCTCGGCTGATTCTAATCGTTCTCCGAGCTAAACACGTCCACGTGCAGAAGGTTCGAGTTGTTGCTTAAGATACTTTGTGTGCTTTTCTTGGGCAATCCTTTATATTTCCTCCATCTAGCCGACTCAGCACAACCAGCTAATGGTCAACAGATGTGTTGCCACAAAACCTGCTTGGCAGCCCTCGGTAACACTTTCCACACACAGTCCTAAACAGGTAATAAAGAGGGCCGACAGAGGCATGTGCTGACGTTCTAGCTTTACCGTTGCTTTTGTAAGACCCACCGCGGTTCCTGCTGTGCTGGTGGAAGGAATATCGTTTACGTACGTCTCCACTCCCAGACACGCTGCGTTCCAGCTTATAGGCCGGAGCAACGAACCCCAAAACCAAGTGTCACGTTTCTCTGAACATGTGGTTCTGATCGAGCCCACGGGATGTTTGTCAAACGGCGATAAAGTCAACATCGATATTAAAAAGAGCCGAGCTGAGTGGACCGGACGTTTCCATGATCCGGATTTTCTGTTGTACTGTGGCCAAAAGGAGGCAGTCCTAGTCCTAGTCCTAACCACTTCACTCCCAGAGAAGTGCATCGTTTTGTCACCCAGCCTTCTACGAGAGGAGACGATGATCTGGATTATCTTGTTTTGCTTTCCGATGTTCCTAAATGTTCTCGCGTTACCCAGCCGCTCCATGGTAAGACCGTTTTCTAAAGCTGCACGTAGTCGTTCGACTGCAGTTAACATATAACCTCTGAAGCTTTATATATAGCTTATAACCTCTGCTAAAGTGTTTGTTTGTTAGATTTTATTGCATCGTGTAAGGATTCGAGTCACCGGAGCATTTAAAATAACCTTCGACTTAAATCGAAGCACATATTGTTTCAATCAGAGAAGAATTAAGAGTGTGAACAGTGCAAGAGTCTGAAACAAACAATGCATCATTGTGTACATGAATTCATCCGTTCATTCAATGATTCACTGTGTCTGTGTTCATCCTGGTCAAGGTCACCTAGAAATTAACATCACAGACCGTTACCCGGTTGATCTCGGTTGTTGTATACAAGTTATTATTAAAACCGTTAACAGTGAGTTATGTAAACATATCTGTATGCTATAAAAAGGTTTAAATTTAAATAAGACGGCGTCTTTAAAAGGTTCTAGTCCCAGCTAATGCTCTCAAGCTGTTCGGTACGTTCCCAAGTGAACGTGGACCGAGCAGAATCCTCAAATGCCCATCGCAGGTCTGCATCACAGAATCTGGTTTGTGTTAAATATTACATACACAACTCAGTTCTCAGTTGTGTTGCGTTTGTCTGAGGAACCGTACATTTCACCTAATAACAAATATTAACAAATCGACGGTTTCTGTTAATGCATTAGTAATACTTCATAACATAACGATCAAATCGTGACATCATACTTCTTTGTTTCTTTTAATAGGATGTAAACAATGGCACCGTGAACGACGCGGTGATGGTAGCGGATGCTTCTGACGCAGAACCGTTACGAAGCCCGTGTACAGTCCCGTGTGAGATGACAACAAAGCTCATGCTGGATGAAAAGCATTCTTATTGCAGTACGTATTCAACCGCAAACACACAAACCGGCTGCTCTTTACTGACTCCGTTCATATATGAAACCTTACAGAATGTATTCGAACGAATTCTCATTAGTAAATTATTAGTACGTGTTTGACGACTATTATGCAGATTCTAGTGATGCGATGATAGCAAAACTAAAACAACAACGGTTGTGTATGAATCAGATAACCTCCAGCACGCCATGACAACCTACACCAGAAGCACCAGGAAGCTGATCCGGGATCTCATGGAAGAACAGCAGAAGACTCTGGAGTTTCTCTCCGGTCAGGTACAAAACTCAAACTTTCCTTTCCATCTGTGCACATAAATGTACAAAACCCGGACTGACTGGATCTTTGTTTTTCTTTTTGAAGGTGATCGAGTTAATGAGCAAGTTTCAGTTGCTGAATTTAGAGGTGCAGAGGAACAATAATGACATGTTTTCCTGGAAGCACACACACGCACACGGTAAAGTCACGCAAAGTTACTGTACAAATGATTGTATCCATACCATTCGTCCGTCCGTCCGTCTGTCCATCTATCCATCCATCCATTCGTCCATCTAATCCATCCGTCCGTCCGTCCATCTAACCATCTGTTCATCTGTCTATCCATCCATCCATCCATCTGTCCATCTATCCGTCCATCCATCCATTCGTCCATCTAATCCATCTGTCCGTCCGTCCATCCATCCATCCATCTATCCGTCCGTCCATCCATTCGTCCATCTAATCCATCCATCCGTCTGACCATCTGTCCATCTGTCTATCCATCCATTTGTCTGTCCATCCACCCATTCGTCTGTCTATCCATCCACCAATCTGTATATCCATCCGTCTGTCCATCCATCCAGCTGTCCATCTATCTGTCCATCCTTCCATCTAATTTTACACACACAGGGCCAATAAACACCTGAACAGCTCGCTAGTCTGTTGCAGGGTACAGAAACAAACACACACACACACACACACACACACACACACACGCACACACCTACGCACACACACACAGCGGACAATTCCAGTATCTCCAATTAACCTGACTGCATGTCTTTGGAGTGTGGGAGAAAAGGAGGAAACCCACGTGGCATGGCAGGAACATACAAAATGCAAAAAGACAGACAGACAGACAGACATAGACAGAGACAGACAGTCTCGAGTTGGACTGTAATCCTGACCGGAATAAACACATTTATAATGAAAGTTTTATGTAAATATAAAAGAATTTGAAATGATTTATAATATTAATACGTATAATTCTTGTTTTTAAAGGGCGCGACTGCAGTGACATCAAGGAAACGTTAGAATCCGTGTCACCCAAAATACCGAGTGGTGTTTACATCGTTCAGCCAGACAACACTGAGCTTCTGTTCGAGGTCAAACATCATATTTTCATCCTCACATGATTTATTATTATTATTATTTTTGTAAACATCTGACCCCTGCTGTAGGTCTTCTGCGAGATGGATTACATGGAAGGAGGCTGGACGGTCATCCAGAGACGAACCGATGGCCTTACGGACTTCAAGCGCACATGGTCAGACTATCTGGATGGCTTCGGGTCTCTACCAGGTCCGTTTTTCTTCATTAAATGTCCTTCTGCTCTTCATTTCTGTGGATTCCTGACAACATGGGTGCCACCTTTGGGTGAAAACTTTGGAATAGGACTGCAGGGAGTCGATTCTACAGTATTTATGGACAAGTTTAGTTCTGCAGGCAAAGTTTCAGTTCGTTTCACAGATGTTGGACACACAGAGCACAGTGAAATGACTCCGGCAAGCCGGTTTCCTCCCATAGTCCATAATAAAAACATGCACTCGGGTGTAGTAGCTGTAGACACTGAGCGGGCACAACACAAAACATTTCCGATGTTCTTAAACTGATTTTCTTTACTGCAGTACGGTGAGATCGAACCTCCGACGTCTTCAGCTGGGTTGGGGTCGCACAGCTGAAGGCGTTTGCTCTATTTGCTTCTGGTCTGTTATTAAAAGCCATCGATGCCGGGAGTTACTGGTTTATCCAGAAACGTTTAAGCTAACGTCTTTCTAAAGAATCCTCTTCTCTACACGGCTGATATGATCCAGGTCAGTGGGTTTATTCTGAAACGTACTTCGTACTGAGAAAGTACTAGAAGGCGGAGCACAAGAACATAAGGAGCGTCGTCTTTATAGACCTTCAGTCAGAATTTCAGGGAGCAAATATTATTCTTAGCTTTGCTATCCGTCTAAAAACAATCTGAAACTGAAACCGTCGAGAAATATTTTCCCTGAGCCGCCGTCGCTCCATCCACGAGTGAAATCCTGGACCGATCGATGACGGACGTCTTCCGCGAGCGTCCGTGGTTACGTGGTTCAGCTCTCAAACGTCTTCCTCCGTTGCTTCTGTGTGCAGGCGAACACTGGCTGGGTTTAAGGAAGTTGTTCGCTATCGTTAATCAGAAGAACACACGATTCCAGCTTCACGTATCTCTCACCTCACAAGACGACGCCGTCGCTTACGCCTCCTACGACAACTTCTGGCTGGAAGACGAGACCAGATCCTTCGCCATACATCTCGGCAGATACGTCGGTAGTGCAGGTGAGATTCACTCTTATTAACTTATTATACCACCAGGGTTGTCAAGGGTAACAGCTTTTTAACGGGCCCAACACACACACACACACAACGAGAATACGAATTAAAATAGAATACATGTATACATACATAAGCATGGATTTAATATCGAGTATATATGGTTGCTATTTTCATTAAATGGAGCAGTGAGGATGTATTTTATTTTTATTCTAGTTTATATATTTTTATTAACCGTTTATATAATGTTGCCGGATGAATCTGACTCTCGGCAGGTGATGCTTTTAGAGGATACGATCAGGAGCAGAATCAGGACACGGCACCCTTCAGTACCCTAGACGTGGACAACGATGGCTGCGTTCCGTTCTGTACGTTCAATAATACGATCGCGGAGAGCTGCAGCACGCGTTACAACAACACCGGCTGGTGGTTTAACCAGTGTGGCCGAGCGAACCTTAACGGGTCGCCTCTGGATCAGGATGTATCCACTCGGCCGTACCTTCACTGGGATACGTGGACTAAAAACGGACAAACTGTCAGCATCAAGTCTGTAACCATGAAGGTCAGAAGGGTCGAGGGATCGAACCTGAAGTAGGATTTCGGAGACGGTGAATGTTTTTATGATGTCAGAGTTCGGTCTCGTTAAGCTTTGCTTGCTTTGTATGTACAGAATCGGTCAAAGGTTTGGACACGTCTTCTCATCCATCCATCCATCCATCCATCCATCCACCCATGAATCCATCCATGCATCCATCCATCCATCCATCCATCCATCATCTAGTGTTACCACCACTAAATTTTATTTAAGGTCACTATTTGACACATACTGGGTTAGGGTTAGGGTTAAAACACACAAAAAACCTGAACAGGTCTCAAGTCTATTGCAGGGTCATACCCCCCCCCCACACACACACACACACACATATGGACCGAGAAAGATCATGCAGATGAAGCCCAAGCAGACAGGAAGTCCCCGGATTGCCTTCACCATAAATTGAACCCGAGACTTCTCACCGTGAGGCGACCGTTCTAACTAACTAATTAACTAACTAACTAAGCCACACCCCCATTCAATTTGATTAAATTCCTTCTCTAGGCAGGCGTGTGTAATCACGAGATGGACCACAGAGTGAAGACAAATCAGTCAATAAGTGCTCAGCATCCTCCGGGAACTCCTCCAAGACCATTCCAGGTTGGAAGACGGGTCCTCACGACTCTGATTATGAGAGCATCAAGGGCAAAGCTGTCATCAAAGCCGAATGATGATCGTACACATCTTTGATTAGGACACATGACATAATTCCAGATGTGTTTCTTTATAGTTTTGGAAGCCTTCAGGAATTAATGAAATAAAAACACCAGATTGACCCTCGAATGAGAAAGCGTGTCCGAAACTCTTGACCGGAACTGTACAACATTCACGAGCCGAAGTGTAAACAGGATTGTTTGGAGAATAAACATTAACGTGCCGTTTGTTATTATTGGAATCCTGGTTCTGTCGGCTTTAACGTTAAACGATTCGTCCATTTAAGGATGTTATGGATGAGCTGTTTATATAAATGAATGCTGTCTTCCTGATGTGTTGGCGGCTCTGACGATTAGTGTTTGTGTTGGACGACGGTGATCAGCCGCCGGTAAATGCATGTCAGTCGTGTCATGGTCTTTCTCTCCATACATAAATAAATAAAAAATAATTATTCGTTATTCAATAGCTAATAGCTGAGCTGATACACCAATTAGGATTAACGTCACGAACACTTTGCTAATATCGCCTTGTCGTAACCCCGGTGTTGTACCCGGTTGTCCATCAGAACCATCAGAACATCTTCAGCTTGTGGATGCACACTGACCACTGTGGACCAGGAACACCTTATAAGAGCTGCAGTTGAGCATCCAGTCCCTGTTGGGCTCCCGAGCACGGCCCCCGACCGTGTCCGCTCCTGGTGTTCCATGTTTTACCGTAAACAGGTCCGTGTTTATATGACAAATAGAGCAGAATCACAATTCTTTTGCACCAGCGAGACTGAATATACGATATCCTAACAAATACCGAACATCTCAGGCTGTTTACAGATTTGATTACACTGCCGTGGGTGGTCCAGGGTTCGAGGTGAATCGATTCAAATGGCAGCGCCACTGTACAACTACGGGACGGTGTGTGTGTGTGTGTGTGTGTGTGTGGCCTCCGCTGGCATCCCAGTGGTACATTAAACACACGAGCGGCGACACCGTCTGTACTGTGTCTGTCTGTTTAGAGCCGAGAATCACATTTTCTTTACATTGTCTAAACAACACGTCACGGCGTCGGTGAAGCGTCGGATCGACCAGCTCCTAAAATGTGCGACGGATCACTTCATGCTAATAATGTCATAATAAAGAATAAAGTGTCATTACACTACACACACTACACACATACTATACACACACACAATCGAATAGAATTCAATGTTAACGCAACGTTAGGTCAAACTACTGTGAAATGGCCACATGATCATTCATGATCAGGTAATGAACACAGTCATGGATAATTCTGTACCTCCAATCTTTACACCAGGGGTCACCAACGTGGTGCCCGTGGGCACCAGGTCGCCCGCGAGGACCTCATGAGTCGCCCGTGGGCCTGTTCTAAAAACAGCTCATAATAGTGAAAGTT
>JAOUQU010285202.1:0-13151 GCA_028566735.1 Ammoglanis amapaensis
GGTAGGAAACAAATAAATATCAATATGCAAAATATGCAGCTATTTTTAGAACAGGCCCGCGGGCGACTTATGAGGTCTTTTCGGGCGACCTGGTGCCCACGGGCACCACGTTGGTGATCCCTGCTTTAAAGGAACAGCTGTTGCCTACAAAAAGTCATGACCCCTGCCACACAAAACAGCTTTAGAATTAACTTAAACGTTATTTAGAGCAATTCAGTCCTAACCAATACAAATGACCAGCCACCAGTATAATCCCCATGCGTCTGGTGAGAAGCTTTTAAATTTTTTAACAATGGTTGTTATTTTTAACAATCTGTTGTAACAATCTGTTGTAATGACTACTTCACGATTATTTTTATTTTTTTAAAATAGGATTTTCAACAACCCAGCCTACTGGTGACAATAAGACAGACTCTTAGAGCTGGTCCAGCGGCTTGTCACACACACACTTCTTAATATTGTCCTTAAAAGCATTCCGAGAAGCATGATAATGGTCTAAAAACGTAAGTATTAGAAACATTAAAATGTTATCAAAATGAAACTGAAAGATTGCCTAATATGTTTAATTTGATTTGTATTTGTAATATGTCAGACATTGGGCTATGTTTAATGGATGATAACAATTTTAGCTATGCACACAAGATGACGAACAGAAATAGCATATGTATCAATTGACTCCTCTGCCATTAAATCTGGGTAATTTGTGGTAACACAGGTGACACTGGACTATTACAGCTATGGCATTAGATGTGATGTATATCGATTAGGCTGGACCTTTGGTTTTTATGTCCTTATAGTAACAATCAATACAGTGCTGCCATGAGGCAAAAATGTATCTGAGCTGCTGTCTTGTAGAAAGCACCACGGCACCACTGATGAGACACCTCCCACAAGTCTGCTCTGTTTCTGAAGGGCTTTTACAAGAAAGTGAATCCCTGACAGATGATTGTCAGTGCTGCATTAAATTGTCTGAATGAACATCCGAAGCGTGAATACTAATTGAATAGGCATTTATCTATCCGGCATTTATCTCAAGATTCACAATATGAGTGCTATCTTATCAGCGAAAGTTAATTACCATGTTGCATTGTGTTACATCAGAGTAACTGATGCTCTCATGCCAATAAAAATACTCTTTGTACAATTCAGAGACCTGGGATCAGAGACATCAATGACCTGATGGAAAAGTGCTCTACAATATGCAGCCAAAATCTGATCTTTTGCTTGGAATAAGTGAATGCTTTATATCTGTACCAGACACAGCAATGGCTTATCCAGATATGATCACACATAGAGGTAATTTTTTTACACAAAATACTCAGTGTATATAAGACACAATCATGGACAATTTTGGCTCTCCAATATGTATCACTCAATTTCATGTTTTTGGACTGTAGTTGAAAACTGCAACACCTGGATTAAACCCATATTGTTCACTTCCACGCCACCCCAACAGATGACAAGCCAAAACATGAAAAATCTTGAGTTTTTAAGAAACACTGTTTTCCATTGCTGGAGGATTCCTGAACGCAATGCACATGGTTGCCTTGTTTTTCACTCCTCCTCTGACAGACAACTAAATGTGGTGCATGTGGACCATATTTGGTGTTTTGGATCTACTGAGATTTTTCAATGGGAAAAATGAACAGGATTTTCAGAAAGTCATTTTTATCATGTTCTGTCAGGTTTGAAACCTAAAACATTTATTCTGTGTACATTTTTCTCCTGAACATCACTGATCAGCTAAAATATGACATGATCTAAGAGTTATGTGAGCTAATACTACCTGCAGATCCAGTTAGATGTCAAATAAAGCGTGAATAGTTATACAAGCTTTTGCTAGTGTTACTCAGCGGTTTATCTAAACTAGCTAAAACTGTAAAAGAACAATTTTAAAACAAACACTTCAAATAAAGATGTACAAACTTTAGTATTAACATTGAACACTTTTTGCATTCTCACACACTCGGCTTCTGCAGTTCTGGAAATGCGTCCTGGAGATGCAAATTTAATTACGTCAATTCCAAGAGCCAAAGCATTAGCTGACAGTTAGCATTTTTCTTATTATGAATTTTAAATGAATTCAGAATTCAGTGGACCCAGTGACGTTCCGAATAAAAATGTACACAGAACAAAATGTAAAGGGTTCTCGACTTAAATAATACAGAACACGATCGAGACAATTTAGTGAAAACTCCTTCGTTCTTCTCTTTGAAAAATTATGTTTAAGTCCAAACACCATTTATGGGCATAAACAACATTTCGCTGACTATAAATAAACTGCACTACCTCCGTGATCTATATGTGCAACTCTCAATGGATTCTTTCTCCACCCATGTACTCTGCACAGACACGCCTCGATCTGTCAATCTGTGTCCTTAAACAACATTTAAAGGCCTCGCCCATATAGTCTGATTGTTTAGCTATCAAAAGCATGTCTACTCCAGGCAGTTTCAACAAGTAATAATGTAATCTCAAGTAATAAGTAATAAATAACAAGTAATATAGTATCTGAGAGTTCTCAAGTTGTTGTGTGGACTTGTTTTGTTCATAATTTTAACCGTATAAGGTAACAGAATGACTGTGTGTTACCTTGAAAAGGCCTTGCCAAGTGTATTCAGGTGGTACTCACCCTGCTGTGTCCCTGATGAGAATAAACACAAAAAAGATGAATGCTGAAAGATGAATGCTGTTTCATATTGTGTTGACATAATGGATATTTTAAACTATATTTGAAACCTGAGCCTGTTATATATGAAACAACATAGAGGGATAAATATTCCTAATGCACTGGGTGCACAAGCTTGGTTCTGCTTGTGCTCACTGATGTGATTTCCTAATAATGTGTGCAGTAGTGATGTTGTCCTTGAGTGTACTGCTGCAGCTGAGCTACGGCTTTCATCTATCGGGTCTCTTATTAAATTTGACATCCGTGTGAGCAGCAGAAGCCACTGAAACCAGGTCTTACTATGCACCTTTAATTCTGTGCAATCTCAGAGATGAAAGACATCAGCCATGAATTTATGTAGAAAAACCGTGCTGGGAAAAGAATTGTGTAGCTAATAAAAGAAAGATATGCAAAGAAATGGATGTAAATCAGGGTTTACTTAGAAAGTCAGTGAGCCCACCAGAATTATGCCTTTGAAACAATAAGAAAAAACATGATTCATGAGGAGTTAGATAGTCCGGATTTGATCTTGGCACAAGAAATTGGATTACTCTCTGAATTCTGGCTTTTGCTGGCAGACTTGGGAACTCTAACTCAATCCTACAGTCAAAATGTGATGAGATCTCTACTCGTGGACACTTCATGGCTCAGGAAAGTGGGAGGCAGTTCATCAGGTTATCGCATCCAGTTCTTCCATGGAAATAAATGAAGATTAACCCAGGCAGCACAGTGGCAAATTAGTTCACAAAAGAGAGAAATTATGCCAACGATTCCATAATAATATGTCAAATATTCCTTATTTCTAAAACATTAAAGTTCTCTTCACAGAGCTGTGTATCTTCTGTAGAGTTTAATCTGCACAATCATTCCGATTAACAGTAAAACCCATTTGCATCCCCACTGGCAGCTTGGAAATGGGATTTACTTCAGAGGACAAAACAGCATTTGTAGCCTGTCAAGCCTCTGCATTATTTAACCTAATTGCCAAATAAGGTAATTATCCACAATTCTATTAACGTAGGACATTAAGATTGCCTTCTGGAAGGAGCCCAGCAGCCGGTAGGACCTCCGACACAATCTAATTAGAGATGAGAACGACATGGAGTAAAATCTTAATAATCTGCTCTTTGTAGTAGTATGAGGCAGAAAGATAGTTTTAAGAATTTTTGCTTATGTATCTTTGCATTCATTGGGCGCTCCTGTGTATGCGATCGACTGTGAAATCTACTCAGTACCTAAATTAGTCCTTGAATGTGAAAGGTCATTATTCAATTTTAAGGCATTAAATTGAAATGGACACACAGTCAATCTTTTGATTGATAGTTCATCTGGGTACTCCATCCTCCATGAGTACTCCCACCTTAGTGTTTTCACTGATGTGTGACAGAGAAATACTGATACAATACGGGGTAAGAAGCTTACTAAAGAGAGTCACTTGATATATTAAAGTGCAGTGCAAACAATACATTAGACTGTTTTTATTGCATTTAAGTGCGATATATAATTTAGTTATAACCTATAACAAACATTATGTAGTAGAACATTTTAAGTTATATTATTATCTAAAAGAGATATAAATGTTCTACACACACCTGTTAAATAATTTTTGTGATGTAAAAATCTCAGCGCCAAAATCATGTCAGATTTTATTTCTACAATTAATGTTATCTCCACGTCTACAAAAATGAATGGCTTCACTTAAAAAGATTAAAGATTTGGATCAGCTTGGTCAGAGCTCAGACTTCTATTCGACTAAACATCTGTGGAGTGATCTTTTTGTAAAAGAGGTACCATGCTTACATACAACTATTTTGAGCCAGCTGTGGTCTGATGTTGGCCTGAGTTAGTGTCCTGAGCTAGAAAACTGGACTTGTGACTGGAAGGTTGGCAACAGGCCACGACTGAAATCCCCTTGAGCAAGGTACCTGAACCGTAACTGCTTCCAAGGCACAGTGGCTTGGGCTGCCCACTGTACGAGACATGTGTGTTGTCTACTGTGTCTAAATGTGTGTTTCACTGCACATATTAGGTTAAATGCAGAGGACCAACTGTGAAAGTGCAAACGCACAATGGTGAAAAACTAAATGATGACAGCAGTGACCTCTTTGTTCATACATTTAATCAATATTTTCATGATTTTCTCCTGAGGGTCAGATTGGTCAGCAAAAGGGTACTCAATTCCTCAACCAAAACAGTTTTGACACGTTGGGGAAACTAGAATGTCTATGAGTCTACAGACCTGAGAGGTTACTGTTAACCCCGAGTTTATTGGTAAAAGATGAATCCAACTATGATTCAAGCTGCCAGTGTTAATACACCATTATATTATATTACTTGATGTAGAACACTAACGCAGCAGTTGGTATCATTACAAGGAAACAGAAAATCACATATTAATTTAGAATGCCGCCAATGAAAATGACACATAAAAATCTATTTTGTTAAGCTATGATCTGTCATCAAGTTATAAGTCATCAACCAATTAACACAGCCATATTAGAACTTGGTATCTAATTATCATGTGCATGCCTGTTAAATTGAGATCCTCGCTGATGTGGAGGCCCAACTGGAGAACATGCTTCTCTGAGTAGAGCTGATGGTTGTTGGTGGAACACCACTCCACCAGGTGCAGGATCCAATCCCCTGTAGGCTGATTTATTGTTGTCTTTGGTGTAGTCTTTTATGATCATTATGGTGTTTCAAAATCTCATCAGAAAAGGATTTTAAAGACTTTAAAAAGACTTTTAAATACATTCTGTATGTGAGCAGCATATAAACCAACCACGGACCATGTTATCATTTATTTGATGAATGCAGGTACATGTCACATGTACATAAAACATTGTCAAAGATGGGGAATTTCAAAATGTAACACGTAAAGGAAATTGGCAGAATGTGACATAAGTAATGGCTAAGAAGGCATACGAAAGTGACATAATCAGCTTAGAGGTCAGTGTGCCCTGACTTCATTAGCGACGGCTCAGAAAAGAGCTGACAGATTAAAGCACAGACATGTTGACCAGGCTTAGGACTTCAAAAAGTACTTTCAGTATTTCCTGATCCATTTTATTTTATTTAAACCTCTGAGGGAATAAGTCTGGTGGAATAACTCTGGTGAATGTCACCTAAGGTCAAGACTCTGTTAGCTCATTGTACCATAAGCTAGATAACTCAACGTGTTAATAATGTTTACTGTGATTCATCTGCAAATAATCACATATATAAATAAATCATGGTCAAGCAATATGAGCCATTTTGACGTCCGTGGTATTGTGATGTAACAACTACCTGATTTGCATTAGAAGCTCACCAGCACCATTCATCACCTGGCAAACACCATCAGAACGTCACCCAGTAGAATACTTTTATAAAAGTAATGCATGTTAAAATCTCTGTTTTCTGACATTTTCACATTTAATAAATGCTAAAATATCGTAACATCGGAGAAGATAGCATGTTTGTGGCAACAGCTAGTTAGCATATGTGTCGTAGCTGAAAACATTCAGAATCTAGCTTATATTGAATATGACGAATATCTCTTTATCTGGAAGTCAACTTCATGAACCTGTTTTGCAGAGCCCTTAGATCTGTTCTAATAATCCCGTAGACCTGTCTTTTAAAATCACTGTAGTAACCTACTAACCTGACAAAATAGAACATACATTACCAAAACTCACATGCTTATATATATATTTTGCTTATGCAATGCTATATGCCATAATGGACTTTTGGGACTAGGTAGCTTTACTAACAAGTCGACCTCTTTAAAAGCCAGAACTGAGCTGTTAAAAAATGAAACATTTACCTTTTTTGACAACATTGAAACAAGTCTGCACTTTACAGGTCTTATATTTTTAGGCGATATTGTTACCTATAATTATAATGGATGTCGACAAATAATTTCTCCAATAGCACGATAGTTGCTATGAGTTTCTACTGACATGCCTAATCAACCCTATAAAAATAGAAACCTATGCACCGTGGCAGCCAATTATACAAAACGACACAAATCAGGCACCTTGTTTTTTTCAGAGATTGAATTTATGCATTTAAACAAGCTGCCAAGCATTAATGATCTGTGAAGAGAGACACATGGCAGGTTTTCCAGCTTTAAATAAGGAACAAAAAACACAGATCAAACATTAAGTCCATGAAGGAAAAAATGGATGCCTAGTAAAGACTTGCCCAGACGTTATTTTGGTTAATAATGCTTATATGTTATGTAAAGTAAGATAAGTAAAATAAAATACTAATGCTTCATATATTTTTTGTGGTGCTTGACATTTTTCTTTGTTGAACTACAGTAAGCTGCTGAACTCACGTTCCTGCCCTGCTTAATGACCCATGGTTCTCAACTTTCCAGTTAAGTCACAAAGGACTGAACTAAAGAAGAGAGCGAGCACAAAACACATGCCGAGTGATGTGTGTGTTTGTCTGAGTGAGAGTAATTTCTAATTTTAGCTCCTGGTGATAAACCCTGCTACCCAACGGGACACGGTGTGTTGCCATGGTGAGCATAACCCAGCTTGAATGGTTCTTAATTGGAGGAGTATCTATAAGTGTATGTTAATGTAGTTGTACAGAACATAACTATACACACTGTTCAGTCATTACAGGGAAACCCCTGTCTAATATTATACTGATAAAGCACCTCTTACATGAGGCATGACCAAGAGCTCAAAAGAGTTCACATTGCATGCGATGTCACAAAGTTGGAAGCAGTTTGGTACATCACATGACTGGTTGGATACAAACATCAGCTATACATACAGGATTAGTTCAGGCACAATGCACAAAGTCATTTAACAATGAGTTTAGTAGTTTAGTAGTGTTAGTCAGCAAACAGGTACTACTGAGTAGTTAAAAAATAGAATGGTCGAGGGAATGATAAAATGTAGGCACTATCAATTTTTAATGGAAATAGCTTTTTAATATAATGGAGAACACGTGCATTGGCATCATATTTGTTTAAGAGACTGTGTTTAAAGGATGATTTAATTTCTGTGTTGAATCAACGCCATCACAACGCTGTGAACACCTGACGGAAAATGACGACGCTGAGGCTAAAATGTTGTTCTGCAGAAGTATAAATCGGCCTTAATGCAGGTGAGATTGGAAGGACTGGCTATGGATTTAAACTGTTTTACCATGATGTAGAAGGGAGGGAACAATAGGGTATAGTTAATCTTAATAGATGAGTACTTCAGGAATGTAGTGGAGATAAAATACTGCTGATAGAGTGCCAAGTGTGAAGCTGGACACTGATGGAGTGCTGATAAATGTCATCAGTGCACAGGCCTGATCAGAAGCAAAGCTGAATGAGGTGGTAAAGGGCACCAAAAAAGAAGGAGTTGTGATTGAAGCTGACCTCACTGGACATGTTGGTGAAGGGAATAGAGGGGATCAGATAGTGTTTAGCAAATACAGGAATAAGTAGGCATTAAAAAAATGAAAAACCAATTCCAAAATCTTAAGGCAAGATTTCTAATGTTAAATATATTTAAATATTTAATATTGAAATCACTTGACCAGGTATCTGCAACAGGCAGAACTTTTCATGACAGTATTATTTGTAATAGTTAAAACTTAATAAGGTACTGGACTAGTAATCAAACAGTTGCCTAACACCTGCGTGGGGTCTTCAAACCTTGCTTCATTGCAAAAAATGTTATCTGGTCATAATTAAAAGTAAGATTGTAATGAGACACTCAACTATAACTTGAAATAATTTACTATAATGAGTTCTTGGTATTTTATTACTGGATATAAATTATTTTATACTATTTTAAGTGAATATCATTTAATCTATCAATTATTTTAAACCAAAAAGCTTATCGTTAGCAGTTTCCTCAAATAATTTTCTAGTAAATTCTATCAGGGCTTCTTTCAGTACTTCCAGGAGTGTTTCTGTATATTTACATATTTAATTACAGCAGAATTTTCCACTAACGCGCTGTGTCGAGAGTCCAAAGTTTGAAAATCAGTGTTGCCAGTAGTTGGCTGGGTGCCACCCAAACCCAACAAGAGGACTGCGTCAGGAAGAGCATCAGGTGTAAAAACGATACCAAATTAGCAGAAAGGATACACATTTGTTTCTCTGTTCTCTGAGCTCTCAGAGGTGGAAAAAAATCCCTACTAGGCCTTGCCCATCTTATTCTTTTCACTGTGTTAAGCACTTCTGAGTGAACCGTGTTAAAGTTATGATGAGGGATTTAACCCCAAGCACAAAAGCAACAGCAGTGGAATAGAAGATAGAGGGCATGTATGAAGAAACACAGCTAAAGAAAGTATCCACAGAAGCAACAAATATGATTTCTACAATATAAACAACACATATATCTTTCATAGGAAGTAGGAAATAGTTATTTTGTATCACATTAGAAGTGTTTGTCATGGGCATTGGCACGTTTGGTTAAAGGGACACCATAATCCGCAGCCTGGATCTCTGAACAGCCTGGATGCCGGATAATGATCATAGCCTGCTGTTTTCTGGTATACCACTTACTGCTGTCACAGCTGAATAGTGTTTATTATCTCTTACAAATCTAACAAACATTACACCCTGCGGTGTGCACTGAAATCCAGAAATGTCAAAGGCTTCTACAGAGAATATGTTGCAACCCCCACAAATAGGTGACAAAGATGAAAAATTATGATTGCAATCGGTTTAAAAATTTAGCAATTTATCTGTCATTTATATTTCTCAAACCCAAGTTTGTTTAGAGAGATCCTAATAATTTAACATATGTTTTAGAACAGGGATTGCTAACCTGTTGCAACTCACAGACCATTTAACTTGAAAAACACTTTCTATGACCCCCCAGGAAAATTGTATTTTCCGTACAGGAGAGAATGGTTAGGTAGTCCCGCCTATCTTGGAAAGAACCTTACATCTGATTAGTCAGATAGCCAGTCAGTTTGCTTTTACTTACATTTCAGAGCTTTTGAGAATCTCATCAGATGGAGACTGTATAACGTACACTGTGGTGAGGCTAACTCGTTCTAATCAGCAGCTCTGTAAATCTTCTAATTGCATATTGCAAAAAAAGTGAATTTTGTTTTTGCATACTTTGCAGCAGGTTACATAATACTTGTTTTATCCACATTTTGTACTTTTTTTCAGCCTACAAAGACACACTAGTTAGCTTTACAATTGATGAATTTGGTTACATATTTGTTTACATGATTGAATGAATAATGCTAAGGAGAATGAAGATTATCTTGAACACCATTATGGTCTGTAGGGGAAAAGCGTGCTTGGAAATTAATGAGTCAGTGCCCCAAACACATTGCAGACTAGTTTTAATTTACAGCAAACACTAGGGACACTATCTAGGGACCCAGTAGAGATAGTGTGTGATGCTTTGGTTTGGTGCACAGAATTAACAGAATTACTTCTCTTCTTTTGTATTTCAGGTGTTGATTGACTGTAGATTTAGATTAAAGTTAGGACCATGTTGTTCTGGTGACGGATGTTCCCTCAGGCCAGGTACTAACTAAAAAGTTATTTTAAAGACAATGCACAGCAAAATGTTCAGTTTTTTTGAACCGCTAAAGTAAACAAATCTTTATAAAATGAGGACTACATTTCATTACAGCATCTTTATAAACTCTAAGATATACCTACTTATATACTGTATCTACTTTGTTCAATTGTATTACTACTTTTGTGGGTTCATCTAGAAATAGCATAAGGTCATTAGTAAAGTATATACATTCTTATATCAAATCTAATATAAAGGAATGTTTTATTTTTTTATATAAATATTAAAACATGCTGATACGTAATATTTGTATTAAGAAAAAAATTAACATATCATTTTAGATGACTTGTTTTCTATTCGTAAATTATATAGGCAAATGTCCTGACACATAACTGAATTCAGAACTTATTTCAGTCCTTTTGCAACATGTGTATAAAATTAAGCACTTAACCATGCTGTCTGCCAAAAAGCAAAAACAACAAAACAACAAAAATCAAAAAGCCATTCTAAAACGCTCATTAAATTCAAGTCTGGTACAATAATAAGATGCCACACTTACAACAAGCAAAATCTTTCCTTTGTTAGATATTCCATAATAAACTGTTACAACTATTATTCAAATTAACACATAATCAGAAACCAGAACAAAGTCGCCAACCACATAGAGTTACAGAACAGGGGTTGAGTGCTGAGGCACCAATGTTCTGCTGACTCAATTACTGCACTGTTCCAAACCTCCACTGGCATAAAAACTCCCAAAGATGTAACATATCTCAAATCTCCTGTCCATATAGAGTATTTTTGAATGTATGGAAAAGGCCATTAATACCATGATTGTACACAGATTGTGCAATAGGAACAATAACTGACCATTTGAAAGAATGCAGAGGAACAAAGAACAAAAGTAACTCCATACACCAGTTCATCTTCAAAAATCTTCACCTTCACTGTATATACCATGATTCAGGAAATATCTCCCTGAATATCATCGAGTCTGGCAAGATTGAGTGAAAGTGAATAAATAATGCATTCATTCATTAGAGGAATGTGCTATCTATGTTGAGATTTATTGCATTAATAAAGAGGTACTATTTTAAAAAATGATTGTTATTCATCATCACTTCCTTTCCAACGCCTTTTGCTCATTCTCTGTGTCGCCTCTTCAGGATCTGTAAGCTATTTCGTCCCGATCTGCTTCATAGCCCTATACATATAATATCATAATACATGTCTCATCAATGATATATGGTTAATAACTGTTAGTAGAACCTCTAGCTAACAATGATTGAAACCGCCCTTTAATAGGATACAAATTAATTAATAACAATAAAACGTTTCAAATGTTAGGACAGCCGTTAGTAAAAGAATTTTGTAATGAATGTGAAATTAAAAAGACAGCCAACCCTAGAACACCAATATTCTGATCAAAATTTTTAGTTCTAGTTGGTACTCAAGCCGCTGCTTTGAAGGGCACTTGTCCTTAACCTGTCTACTCTCACAATCAAACCGACAACCTTCCAATCACAAGCCCAGTACTCGAACCCTTGCCCATGCTAGCACATCAGCACAGATTCGGAACAACCCTGTTTGGAATTCTGCATTGCCATCAGTTGGTTGAGGACCATCTAGGATATAAGTGGTCGTGTCGGCCACAGACACAATTCTGCAAAGGCAGGGAGGCGTATATGGGTTTTCAAACGCTGTCCATAAAATAGATAATGTAAAATTGGGAGAAAGTCCAAGCTCCATGTGGATGCGCACCACTATGACACAAAACCTCTGATTGTTTAGTATCTTGAAATCTTCTTTAAGGAATAAACACAGACATAAAAAAGTGATTTGATGCTAAGAATGTGAATTATATTCACAATATAAAAACTAGATCATGTATTGATTAAACCAATTTCTATGTTTTTAAAACGACAGGTAGTATAGTTTATGCATATAATAAGTAATGCAACTCCTAAATAATCTAGTTGGATGGCACTGCCATCTGGTGCCTACATTTTGCATTACAACACTGCATACTTCTTTATCCAAGTAAATAAAGTAGATTTTCTCGGACTAATTGTATCAGCTTTTACCATATTGATTAACAATCTATCAATAAAAATAAATAATTTAATCAGATTTATTTATATAATTTGGTCTTTAAGCACTTCTACCACACCTAAGATATACAACGACTTTCGCCCGGTGGCCTTAACTTCAGCGGTGATGAAGTGCTTCGAGAGGATCATCAGAGACTTCATCCCTTCATCACTACCAGACTTTACAGTTTGCTTACCGTCACAACCGTTTCACAGACGATGCCATCTCATACCTGCTTCACACCACACTTTCTCACCTGGAGGCAGAGAGGGGTAATTATGTGCAAATGCTGTTTGTGGACTATAGCGCAGCGTTTAACACAATTATCCCCTCCATACTAATAATCAAGTTGAAACATCTAGGACTTCATCCATCTCTGTGTCGCTGAACTTTTTAATGGACAGAACACAAACTGTACGGGCAGTCAAGCATGTCTCTCACACCCTCACCCGGAGCACTGGAGCCCCTCAGTCCTGAGTCTCCTGCAGTACTCATTGTACTCATCTGACGACACGGTTGTAGTAGGCCTGATCTCCAACAATGACGAGAGGGCGTTCCTAGAGGAGATTAAGCACCTGAAAGGTATCAGACCAACAATCTTCTCCTGGACGTCAGCAAGACAAAGGAACTGATAGTGGACTACAGCACTAAGCAGGAGAGGAACTACCACCCTGTTGTGATCGTTGGGAATTCAGTAGAACGTGTGAACAGTTTCAAGTACCTGGGAGTTCACATCTCGGAAGACCTGTCATGGTCAACAGCACCTCAGGTGCTTAAGGTATTTCAAACTGCCCTCCAAGGTACTACGAAACTTCTACACATGCACCATCAAGAGCATTCTAACAGGTAACATCACTGTCTGGTTCGGGAACAGCACCAAACAGGACAGACTGGCTCTACAGAGGGTG
>JAOUQU010285309.1:0-13151 GCA_028566735.1 Ammoglanis amapaensis
ATATATCAGTTTCTGCAATATCTTTGAGTCATTTGGCACAAAGCGTTATGTCTGATACAGGCGGGACGAAATCTGAGCTCTCCCAATCACAGAGTCGAGATCAATGATTGACAGCTGATAACCGTGCGCGTTCCCGCGACTCACTCGCTGCAGAGTGAATGGATGTGCGCGCGCACAGAGCAGTTTACACAGAAGACGGTTCGTGAGCTAAACTTTACACTTACTTTCGTTGAATTAAATAACTATTGTTCGTGTAATTATCATTTTTTTGCAATTATTATTATTATAATATTATAATTATTATAAGTAATGTTATGAATAAACAATGGTGCATTGTTTTAAAGTTGTTTTGGTTTATTTCATTTCAAGAACAGCAGAAATTTGTTATACAGCATAATTAACTGTAGCTAATGAACACAAACCTTAATGTGAAACTGGTGTAGGATGTGTTAAGTATAGAACGTAACAATATAATGGTCACCATATATCATATTTATTTATAATGACAAATACAAATGAATACAATTACATATATATGAATACAATTATATATATATATATATCATTATTATTTATGGGGGTCCTTTTTTGTTTGTAAACACTATCAATACATTTACACAATGTGCTCTTCTTGACGTGGGTTTCTCCACATGCTTATTACTGTTTATCACTTCCAATTATTTACTATTAAACAATAATCCTTATAACAGATTATATATCATAAGGTTATGTGTAAAGTGTTTGTGTTATTACACCATAGTCATAATTACAAATGATGTTCAAATGTTGCAAACTGGTAAAATTGACTTGACATATTCATAATGAATAAGTTGCTCCCCGTTGCTTTTTGAAGGAGATGGATGACCGGACCCCTCACACCAATCAAACAAGCATGGCTTCCACTTGCACTGTTTCAACCCCTAACCCATCTTCTACATCACCCCCTGACCCTTCAACACCAGCGGCTCCCTCTGCTCTCCCTACCAAGGGAAGAGGCTTTTCAAGACTGGCCAAAAAGGTCATTCTTGAAACGAGAAAAAAGAAGGAAGAGGAGCAGGAAAGAGCAGAACATGAAGGTATAAGTGAACAAGGTCTGTTTATTCAGTGCACTAATCACTAATCACAACGGGCAGGCTTTACTAATTAGTTTCACATCGAAATAAACATTAGTGAGATTGGGAAATAAAGATAAACAATAGGACCTTTTATGCAGTGGGCATTCTTTTTTTTTTCTTCCAAAAGTGTTACAGTGAAACAGAATTAGCTGTACATGTGGACATAAAGTGACTAGATGTATTTGTTCATAAATGTTTGTATTTGTATATGTTAGATGAAACTGTAGAAGAGGATCTGAGTATTGAGGAGTTGTTGGAGAGAGGTAAAGCTGGGGATCCTAAAGCACAGAGCAGTGTAAGTATATGTACAGTTATTTTTTTCTGTCTCATAACACAGCTTCTAGCTTTTCTATTTGTTTTGAAGTGCATCTGTCCATTCAGTCATGTGTGAGGTCAGGCACTGATGTTGCATAAGAAGTCCTGGCCTGCAACTGGAGTTCTCAAATTATACTAATGGGCAGTGTTTAAGGCAGTGGAGTCCAGCTTTCTGTGGTGCCCCCAAGAACTTTTACATAATAGTTATCATTCAAATTGCAATTATGCCAATATCTGACCTTGCTTTGTGCACAGGATGCATGTCAATAGTAGAATTTTTAAATGTTGTGCCCCATGATTACAAACTAATAACTCGCATATAAAATTAAAATCATACATTCCAAAAGTCAGTCATTATTAGGGCTGTCCACATCCTTCTGACCATGTAATGTATACACGCTATATGTACAGAAGTCTTTGGACAGCCTAAATAAGTACAGACGTACAAACTTCAGACATGACTGTAATGGATTGATCCTTCCTTCTACTCAGCAGAAGAGTTTGTGTGTCTATTTTTAGTTCTGTGCAACATGAGTAGTGTGTCTTATTTTATCCACACATATACACACACTTTTGCATGTGTTTTAGCATCCAGATATATCTTATAATCACATAAACACATCGTACAAACACTAGAAACCATGTGGATGTGGTTATGTGGTAGGTACATGCTAATAATGCATTATATTTATTCAAGTTATCACGTTAAAGCTAACATTGTTTTTCAATAATTTTACTTAAAAAATACATTTATCAAAAACAGCAGCAAAAGAACAGTGGAATGGAATTATCCACTTTACATTTGTACACACTGTTTTTCTTCTTATGAATATCAACAAGATAAAAATCATTTTCAAGTCATATTAAATTTCAGTTTCAAGTCCTAGTATGAATATTTTTGAGGTTCCAACATGTACGGTTTGACTTCCAATGTGCGTAGCTAGGTAAACACTACCTTAAGCTTGGGACAGAGTCAGACGCTGATGAAAATAACAGACTGGCTGTTGATTGGTTAGTTAAAGCTGCGAAACAGGGACGAAGAGATGCAGCCAAACTACTTCAACGTTGCTGGATCCAAAGAAAAGGTAAATAAAAGTTTTAATATACAAGCATGTACTTTCCTATAATCTTTTAAAATGCAGTACTTAATCTCAGGCCCAAGTTTTTCTTTTCATTTACAAGTGAGAGTTAGTGACCCTCAGTTCTAACGGCAGGTATTACCCCTGAAAATGAGGAAGAAGTGCGAAACTTGTCAAGGGAATCAAAGTTTGAGCAAGCTGTTCGGAGAGCAGCCATGATGATGTACTGGAAACTGAACCCCGACAGAAAAGAGAAACTGGATAGGAGTGAGATACTGCTGAACGTCAGTCAAGTCCATTCTGATCCAGGTACAAACACACAAATGCACTTAGCCATGTGCGATACTACAGGCCTGTAGGCATTGTTTATTAAGGCACATCTCAAAAATTCTAAACGTTTACAAGATAAGACAGCAGTTAAGTGCAGACTGTCAACAGTTGGTGATTCTGGAACGTAATAGTATTTATCAATTATAAGTATTCATAAAAATGATTTTTAGTCTCTTTGTTGTGATAGCACAGCTTACAAAGGTGACTCAGTTAAATTAAATTATGTCAAGGTTGCAGTGAATTAAATTGTCTATCCATGCCTTAATTGTTTCATTTGTTTACCTTCAGGAAGCCTATTCAATTCTTCTCATGCAAGATTGTCTTTACTTTACTTAGTAACAATAGTAATTGCCTTAAAGAAGGGATGCATTAACCCTTCATGGTTACTAAATCTGTAGATAAAGAAGATGATGTTCAACTATGGAGCAAGTAATGTGTAATACTGCAAGTCTTCCTGTACTGACTGAACAAGGAAGAGCTTGAAGGATCAGTACACGTGCGCTTTACAGTGATGATTCTGTAACAGTGTATTGTATTATTTTAGAAAGCAGGTATAGTGGAGCTCCAGACGTGCAGAGCCAGAGGAAAATTCTGGAATCTATGGTGTCTAATCAAAGTATGTGTGATTTTTTTTTATCATGTGATATCTGAAACACTTTGAAAGTGTTAAACGTGCTATGTGACTGTGTATGTTTGTATGTAGCAGATTCCTCACTCGTGGATGTTGAAGGTTTTGTGGAAATGACAAAGAAATACACACAGAACATCACACACACCTCACATGATAACAAGATAGAGAAAAACAACACTACAGGGGGAATGCAAGAGTGGAACCATGATAAGGTACACTCTGAACTACAACACAACACACTTTATACTAAGACCATGGGTATGAGCTTGAAAACCTGTAGCCCAAGTCCGTAACACTGGTAACAAATTACACAGTGAGTAACAAATAATGTCATAATATATTTAATACCTAAAATCCATATGGTAGATCCAGAACTCGTATTTGGGTATACAGGGATAAAAAGTTGTAATATATTTCATACGTGACAGCACATGTCATTGCCTGTTAATTGATCATTGTCTATAATTTTAGCTTGTTTTGATGATATCTTAAAAATCACAAAATATTACAGTTCTGATCAAATTGAAGACAATCATCATTAATATTTTGTATTATTACCAGGCTTTATTTATATTGACAATATCTTTATCAAACAAACCAGCATAATCTCACAATTACATTTATGTGGTCATTTGGTGTATGTGTAGCCTAGTGTGTAGAGCGTTGGGCTGTGAACCCAAAGGTTGGGGCTTCAAATACAGGCTCTGCTACACAACCACTGTTGGGTCCTTGAGCAAGACCCTTAACCCTGTCTGCTCCAGGGGCGCCGGCTGACCCTGCGCTCTGACCCAAACTTCCAGACAAGTTGGGATATGTGAAGAGAAACATTTCGTTGTACTGTACATCTGTATATGTGTAATGACAAATAAAATTTACATTTGATTTTTTCAGATAAATCAATTTAAATAACCCACAAAATAGTCCAATATTTGATTGTGGTTTCTGATCCAATAAATATAATACTATGACTCCGATCAGCCATATCGCCATAAAGGTATAACTGCTCAACACCTTGTGATGTCTTCTTCAAAATTATTCCACATTCACATCCGTTTATTGCTTCCATTAGGGAGAAAATCTTTTTATTAATGTTTTTGAAATGGCTATCATAGAATTCATTTTTTTCCAGACCATAAGAAAACATTTAACTTTGTTTGTTCTACTAATTAGCGAAAACTCTTATTAGTGCACTACAGGTGTTTCACTTAGACCATTATTAGTGCAATTTAGTATATCTTCACTGAAGTATCACTTATTCAGACTTTGGAGGACAGACATCGGAGCAAAGCATAAAAACGTATCAAATATTTTGCTTCAATTTAAAACCTAAATCCCCCCCTAAGTTTGAATCTACACACTTATAGGCTAGTTTACACGGTCTTAAGTGTGACTGGTAAAATATGGAACTGCATAAATATATGAATCAGTTGGTGCCATACTCATTGAGAATGAGGTAAATGAATGAATTTTTTTTTTAGCAGCGAAGACATCAACAGCTCCTATATTGATATATTTCATAATTAGACAAGCAAGTGAAAAAAATACAACCATATTTTGATGATTTACCCTGAATGGTGTCTGCCAAGTTTTTGTTGTCTGGACAAATTCGCCGATGCCAATTCTCAAGCTCTCAAGTGTTTACTAGTAAGGATCTATTTTTTTAGATCTATATTAATCAGATCTAAAGTATCAAATATCTTTAACCAACAAGTCCCAAAACTGTCCAGTAGAGGCATTTGACTTTACATGAATGACTAATTCTAGGGTTTGGATTTTGACATCAGACTTTATAATTGAATCAGTGTGTCTACAGCAATTTTGGTTTCTTTTCAACTACTTTTCAAAAAGTTCAGGTTACGTAAAAAAGGATTCAACATTAGCACTAGCTGCGTTAGATCACAATGTTTTGTATGTATGTTTATTGGGATGTAATGTTTGTTTAGGAACAGAAGGGGGCGTATAGTGTTCCTCATAAGAAGAGCAGCTGGGCAGGTCAGATGATGCTGGATACCAAACACAGCATAAATAGAGCCATGGACTTTAAATCCTACTTTCTGGTACAAAAGCTTCTTTCTCATTAAACATCTTTTTTCTTAAACCCTTCCCACGTCCTGCTAAACTAAGTTTCAACATTTTCTCCAGGGACTGCAGTACCCCATTCACTTGATCCTGGAAATGAAGGAGCACCTGGTCGATTGGGCATCGCGTGCAGGGGTGCAGTGGCTGAGCACAGTCATTCCTACTCAGCATGTTAATGCCCTGGTTTTCTTTTTCATCATCTCAAACCTCAGAGTGAACCTCTTTTTCTTTTTCATCCCTCTGCTGACTTTCTACCTGGCATTCATCTCAATGGCCATCTGCACTTTGCGTGTCTTCCGGAGCAGCAAATATTGGCAGAACTTTAGTGCCCTGGCAGCCCTGCTCAGGCGCTTTGAACCAGAGTTAGACGTAGAGTCTCATTTTGGGTGGAACCAGCTCGAGCAACACCTTTACTTCTTAGTTTCTGTGTGTTTTATAATCTTCAGCTTCCCATTGGCCGATAAACGCTGGATCCCATGTTCTGAGCTCTGCACGGTTGCCATCATATTCACAGCACTGAGTTATGCCTCTCTCAGTCCAGCTGCTGCTTCTTACACTCGCTGGGCACTCATCATTGAAGTGGCATCCTCGCTCTGTGGCCTGACCAGTCGACTTCCTGAGGACTTTGTGATGTTAAAGTTACTGGGCAAAACATTTATGACTGTGCCTATTGGAGAGTCAGTTGTGCTTACCATCAGCCTGCCATGTCTGCTGTACCTTTACCTGTTTTACCTATTCTTTAGGTAAGATACACACCAGTTCGTTAACTTCCAGAACAGTCAGCCCAATGCTAAGTGCTATTAGTTCAGAATTAGTCAAAAGTTTATTCAAGTATTATAACAGTAACAGACCTTACAATCTGATTGGTTGAGAAATGTTTAGCGAGAATGATCTCTTGATGTAAACATGAAGTACAGAAGTTGCTCAGAAATCAAGAGATATAGTCGCTTAGTGACTTCTGATCAGAAGGTCCCAAGGGTTAAATCCCACCACTACTGGGTAAGACCATTAACCTTTAGTTGATTGTATAAAACGAGAGCTAAATGTGTCACTGGATAAGAGTTTTTGCCAAATGCCTTCAATGTAAGAGTAACTTAATTTACCTAAACATTAATTATTTAGGAGTCTCATTATATGGAATGTAGACTCTTGATACTGTTGTGCTAGCAGAAAATCCTACTACTCCAACTAGCTGCTTCAGGATAAATCTAGTAGTATTCAGTGTTCTTAGCAATTTACCAACTTATATGAAAATCATTATGCAAGCTTTAAATAATTTATTTTGTCTTTGTTTTACTATAACCAAGCAAGCGAACAAGAATTGTAAATGTGCAATCTTTTCTGCATTTGGGAAAATATTTATGTACTATGAAAAGATTATTGGTTAGTATGCTATTAGCTTCATTATTCAATTGTTAGGTAACTGATCTTTAATGATTTTACAAAAGTCAGAAAGTGATAGTCATGTATGTTTTTTTTTCAGCATGGCACGTATGCACGGATTCAGAGGAACATACTGTGTCCTGGTTCCATACCTGGTGTGTTTTATGTGGTTGGAGTTCTCTGTGGTCCTTCTTCAGAACTCAACACTGATTGGTCTAATTCGCACCTGCGTGGCCTACTTTCTCATTCTCTTTGCTTTGCCCGTGCTGGCAATGGGTTTGGCAGTCATGTTGGTGATCCAGATGGTGAAGTGGTTTGTAGAGCTGGAGCTGACAAAGCTGATAGTGACGCTGGCAGTGTGTGTGGTTCCTGTAACACTTCGTCTCTGGACTCGGTTCAGTTTGTCCATCCTTAGCGTCTTCCGTTCGGTCACACACAGGGGACCCGTGAAGCTCATCCTGCTGTGTTTGTTCGCCGTACTGCTGGTTTGCCTGGGTTATGTGTACAGTGCAGAAGGGCTAAAAGTTTACAACTCCACAGTGACCTGGGAACAGTACGACTCAGTGTGTGGGCCATCAGCCTGGAAAGAGCAAGGCATCACTCGCACTCAGATCATATGCAGCCATCTAGAAGGTCATCGTGTCACATGGCAAGGGAAGTTTCAGGGTGTCCGAGTTGCTGAGACTGAAAATGGTGCTCAGTCACTCATTAACCTGCTGCCGGTCTTCATGGCCGACTGGCTGCGCTGTCTCTATGGCAATGAGTACCCATCATGTGAGGTGCGCAATGATACCACACCTGTAGAGATTCAGTCGAACGTAAATGCATCAATCCTTTTCCAAATGCAAGAGGAAGAGGAGCTCTGTCGCATCAAATCCGTCGCCAAGCATCGCTGCCATGTCAAGCGTTTTGATAAATACCGCTTCGAGGTGACTGTTAGACGACAAGTGTCTATGGGTGAGCCTGAAGACGTGGAAGGAGACATTCTCCTTCTAGCCAGTCATGAGTTTAAGCATCTCCTTCTGAACCTGGATAAAGGAAGCATGGTGGAGTTCAGCACCAAACTTGAAGGTAAACTGGGATCCAAACAGCCTAGGTTTGAACTAAAAGCTATTAACTGTCTGGACTGTAGTTCGTCCCTGCTGCCTGAGGGGGGGCAGGTTAAAATCGAACGGAACTGGAGGAAGAGTGTGCAGTCTGCCATGAAATTTGCCTTCGATTTCTTCTTCTCACCACTGCTTTCTGCCAGGATCAGCGTCTGATGGATTGTGTTTGCAAGATACTGTTCAAGATACAGTTGTTTAAACTACTTATTGTGGTTTTAACTATCATTGGAATTGTTGTTGTGCGTTTGCTGTGTCGTTTTATTTTCAATTATTATTCATTGCATGTTTCTTTTTATGATACCTCTTTCTATGATACCCAATAGAAAGTATTGCAATATTTTAGAAGTTTATAAAGTTCTGCTAGTCAGTTGTACACTATATGTTAAATGGAATTTAATTAATTTTATTGGTATGAGTTGGTAGGTTTGTACAATCATTGTACAAATGTCATCACTACACAAGCTTATATTAAACACACTCTTGGACAGTTTATCTAACTTGCATGCTTTGGGAAAGAAACCAGAGTATTTATATTAAACATTAAACATATGTAGACACGGAGAGAACATGCAAAGTCTACACAGGATGGATCCAACCCACCCCCTAAAACTTAGGCTCAAACCAAAGACCTTTTTGCTGTGAGGTGACAGTGATACCTACTTATCCATCCGGCTACCCCACATTGTCTAAGTCATTAAGTCAAGTAATATAAAAAAAAGCAATTTAAAGTTTTTAAATGATTTTTTTTAATGCAGACAAATACATTCAACTCCCCTTTTTTGTATTTGTGCTTATAAACTCGTCTTTATATGCTTACGTGGAGGGCACATAAAGTAGGTGCATAAAGTAATTTGATGCAAATTGTAAAGGTTTAAAATGGCATTCATATTAAGGTTTATGATTGTGATATGGAATTTCCAGCAGTCCACAGTCTGAAGTCCACATTCATTTGTCCGTGTAGTGTTTTGATTATGGTAATCTGGTCATACTTTGTTATGCAGAATAAATCAGATGAAGTTAAATGAATGTCTAATCCCTAAAAGGTACTGTATTTATTTGCCAACATCATGTCACAGCACAATTTTAGTTCTGAAAGTATATTAGTTATTTACATTCCAACCTGATCATGTTTCATCAGCTGCCATTCTAAAGTATTATGCACAGCTGCCAGTCTATTAAAAACGTGACAACGCTGAAAATATAGTCGCAGTTAACTGTAAGTCAACATAAGAAACATTTCGGGATTTTTAATTAGTCTTTATATTTTGAAAATATAAAAAAATTACAACATTTAACATCTAGTATCCCTTATATCAAAAAAAATATTTTTCTGGGCGAATAGATTGTTCCATAAACATTTTATTGGGTTTTATACACAAGCAACTGAATGATCATTTGCACTTTTTAGTTTATATTTTTTTTTAACAAAGAAGTACGAGTTTCGATCATTGTTACAGGAAACAGTACAGAAATCAAAAATCCAAGACTGTATTGATGTACACATCCCTTTATGGTTTATGTAAACATTTAATATTTGCTATATGTCATACAACACTCAGTGATGAGTGATGTATTTAACTCATGGCCGTGTGTAATCTTTTATTAGCTATTTACATTTCAGTACATTTCCGATTTGTTTATTATTCGGTATGTCATTACAACTTGTTCACGTGTCATAGATTATATACATATAAATAATACTGGATAAACATGCTTGTGTGTGTGTGTCAAGAAGGGGTTACTATAGTAATGCTTGACTCCTTGGTTCCTGTGTGGACAGTCATCAGTGGTGATGGGGTAATGATGTAGGAATACAGCAGTAATTAAGGTTTTCTATAGGCTATAAATAATGCTAATTATACAAGCAGTGAATTGTGGATAATAAACACGATTTACATTCATACCGAGCTGATTAGTGTAAGTTTTATGGTCTTTAAATAGCTTCAGCTGTTCACAAAACTAGAGTGGGGTTCATCTTATTTCTTATATTTCATTGACTAGTAAAACCTGATTAGTAATCAATTTTAATTGTATTATTTCTTCTTATAGTTTGACAAAACGTTTCAGCAATCTGTGTTGGAAGGTGTGTTGGAAGGTGAAGGGTTAGGTTATCTTATTCCAACACAGATTGCTTATAAACTGCCCTGACGTTCTTGCAACAACAGGGGCAGACAAAGGTACAAGGTAAAATCTAACTAATCAATCCTAAGATTTCTTTGTCGCCCCCTGTTGTTATAAGAACATCAGTGCAGCTTTACACTTTGTGATAGTCTTGCTATGAAGAAAGTTTTGGTTGACAGAAATATTTAACAATCACCAAATTACCAATCTTTCTTATAAATATGTTTATAAATTGCATTTTGTACCCTCTCCCCATTCATTTGAACATATCATAATGTTTCTGTATTATATGATATATGCATATGTGGAAAATTGTGCTAACCTACTATCTCTGAGATCAAAAGCTAATGTGCAACTCCAGAGCAAGGAGCGCATATCAATGGATTGACGGGCTTTGATATTTTATTTACTTTTGGATCAATACAGTATCTGTCTATCTAGCTCTGCAGCACTTAATAATTACAGTATTTCCTGGAAGCATGTTCAATGAGACCCCTGACCAGGGAAATATTCATTCATGTCATTTCGGTATTAAATACAAGACAGGAGTCCATGTAAACTAGTACATGAGTTAGTGTTAGTGTTGAATACTGATATGTTTAGGTGAGTATGTGAGTGTTAAACATATTCGAACAGGGTTCGTAGTACAGTAAGTATATTGAATCCATCACTCATGTGAAATGTTGGATAATCTTGACAGGCTCACAATTTTAATACTGCCTTTTTACATAGAAATGACACCCACACCAAAAGTATGTAATAAAGAAAAGGGAACAAACTGAAACACTCAGTAAACTATATTGCTTTTACTAAATTTTGGCTCCAGGCTGCAGAGGTTTACTTCCAGCCACTAGACGATTAGCAAGTTGATTAGCAGCAAGTTGAGCAGAGATATCTGCTCCTTTCTCTATATTTCCCTCCATTTTCCACTCCTAGTTTATTTGTTCTCCTCTATTGAAGATGATAATCTTGTTCTAGAAAGGTCTTCTGGGTTTTTTTCTTCCATAATTTTGAACACTGGTGTCTCGGACTTAGTAACCAGGGTCCAAACCACTAACTAACTCAGCATACATGACTTCTATTGTCTACTGCAGGTACTGAATACCAGGTACATTGCATGTTTGATGGCACCTAGCGGACCGGTGGTAAAACAGAGATTCAATTTGAGGTGTTCAGAATCTCAATGCTAGTGATGTTTAATCTTTTTTCTGAGAGGCAAGCTGGCAAATTGAAGCTCTGTACTTCTGAAGTTGAGCTCTTGTACTTGCATGTTTCTGTCTATGGAGACATAAATTTAAAGATCTAATTATGAATAAGCAACTGCCATACCCACTATGAAAAACTACTTTTCTAATATTTTATTTTCTTCTAATGTTGCATTGTGGGATTTCAGAAGCAACAGGTAGGAAGACAGATTTGAGTTTTATCAGCAGCCCATAAGCTCTGGCCACAGTTCTCTGTTCAAACCTTCACAATGATGTTTGATGCTGATGCTTTTTATCAAATATTGTCTGTGAGTCAATGGCTCAGATTTTTGCCTGATTAAGCAGGCAGTCATAGATCAGCATCTGTGAGTAAATCGAACCACATTGTCTGTGTGTGTGTGTGTGTGCATGTAAATATATAGTGTGTTTCTTTAAGTGTATTTCTGAGTGTGTGCTTATGTCTCAGTGAGCATGGAATTGAGCATTCGAAACGCCAGGCGTGACTGAATTGGCATTCTGTCTGGAGTTTAGGGTGTGTGACTACTCAATATGTGTTCCTGTACAGTATGTGAACGCACAGTGTGTTTGTGTGTGGGTATACATATAAAAGTGTGTGTGTATGGATGTTATTGTGTATATACAGGTGTGTATGTTCATGTGTTCTTGCATGTTGCCGTGTGTTTGCATAAATGTTATGAGTATATATATACAGGTGTGTTTATGTGTGTGTCACTGGGTTTCTGGGTTTATTCGGTCCTGGAAGATGTACAGGTTATTAGAGGCGGCGATGGCTATGATATTTTCGTCCGGGTGCCACGCCATGTGCAGGATCTTCTTCCTAAAGTCCAGGCTGTCTACGCCTACATCTCCACGCCGACGGCGTCCCCCGGTGTACACTCTGCGCGTCCTGAGCACCGCCCTCGGTTTACTGTTCTCACGCCAAGCCTCAAGTGTGACCCCACGACCTGAGTCCCGGTCGAACATTCGGAAAAAATTATTATACGCTCCGGTCATGATCACACTAAAAGAGAGAGGGGGGGAGATAAGCTCAGCAAGATAAAGTCAAGCAAGTGGATGGCAGATGAAGCAAAGAATAGGGTCAGGTTGGGTGAGGGTATGGGGCCTGGATCACAGGGATTAGACTCGGGTGGGAGCGACACTTGTTAGGATCAGGTTGGAGTAACAAGCATTTTATATTTCTGACAGACACAGTACTATGGTTGTTCATCAGAATCATCATAAGTTTATATCCAATTTATATTATTTTTGGTGGGTCATGGTGGGTTAGTCGATCGAAAGTGATTTTGGGTTTCTTATTTCAGATTCAACGGTGTGCTTTAAGTAAGTATGAATATCAGTCGTGTGCTGTGTGATGATTCTTACCTGTCTGTACTGTTCCACACACATTCAAACTTGTCAAAAATGCAATCATTTTCATATAGTGAACACAGCTTACTGCGCAGGTACTCATGCACCTGCACACATCAATACAAGCTAGCATTAGCACACATTATCAATATTCACCCAGTCATCATTCACACATACACACACCTGCATCAATTATAAGATCAATGCAGACATCGCTAAATGGGGCTGTGCAGTGGTCTGTTACACTAGCGAGATCCAGGGTAAAACAATTACACACATTAGCATTCACTCGTTAACACAAACGACAGCACCGACACGCAGCTCGTCGCTACTCCAAGACCACTGATCATCACCGAGAGGGACGTACGGAGAGCCTTCAGGAGAGTGAACCCCAGGAAAGCAGCAGGACCGGATGGAAT
>JAOUQU010285417.1:0-13151 GCA_028566735.1 Ammoglanis amapaensis
TATATATAGATCGATCGATAGACAGACAGATATAAAGATAGATAGATGGATAGACAGACAGATATCTAGTTAGATAGATGGGGTGGTTCCCTCAGAGAGATTGAGGACTATTTATAAATTTAGGACTAGAACAGTTGTCTATAAAACATTTCTGTACAGAGCAACTTTCTTAAAGACCTTCTTGGCTAGTACAACAGCCTTTAAGATGTTTATAAAGCTTCACTTTTTGGCTACTCAAAAACCTTTTGCTAGCATGTTATGTTTAGCTAAACCCTGCTTTAAGGTCTGTTTGCTTCCATTTCCTGCTTTAGGATCTTCTTCCTTCGGACAAATCTTTGCAAATCTTAAATAGTTCAATTAACTTTATACAGATAAAGCCCAAGGGAATCGAACCCAGGCCCTTATTGCTGTGAGGTGACAGCGAAGACTGCAAAATCCTGCTCCGATTGGAATACTTTTAGCCAGAAGCAATAGCTTGACATAGAGCCTAAAATGTGCCCTGCACACCCTGCATGAAGACTCGATCTTGGCCGCTGCACACTTATCTTTGCTCAACACGTCTTTAGTTGTTTGAAATCTCTCAGCAGTGGGTTTAGTGTCTGCTTAATAATGCAGAGCTTCGATGGCTAGGCGGCTTAATTGAAAACACTTTATTAAAAGGCTGTTCTCAGGTTTGGTAGCTGGCCATTTTTGACTTCTTATTTGAATTCACTCACTTCCTTTAATGCAGATCCAATCAGGATTTGGGGGGAGGTGCTTGGGCCTTATTCAGTTTTTGTTTTCTATGTGCAGAGGGCACACAGTAGCACCCGGCTGGGGAATCGGTCCATTGCACCCCACCCCCACACACACAGACGGTCTTAAAACCTACATAAGCAGTTATCTAGCACATTGACATGACAAAACACACTGACATGATACATCTATGTGTACGGAACAGCTCACAAGCCTGAACTTACAAATAAACACACTTTTACACCAATTTATATTGTCTAAAGTAAAACAAGTCTAAAGTCACACCACATGGATTCCTGGGATTGCGATCTCTGCTTTGGAAGATGCTCCCTCGTTCTTCAGGCAAAATACCATTGATGTTTTAAGACGCCTTACTAAGCAACATTTAAAGGATTTAGGATTTTGAAGAGTGAGCGAGTGTACAGGAAGATGTAAAATACTGTCTACATTTTCAATTTCCAATTAACCTGGCCAACCCAGATAGAGAGAACATAAAAACCCTTCACAAGATCCGACTTCTTGGCTAATGCAAACTAAATAGACTAGAAATAACGATGGGACTATAAAAGTTTTCATAGCTGAAAAAGAATGTTAGAGAGAATTATTTTTTGAAAGACGAACAGAAGTGCCCACGCTATTGCCTATGACTACGAGTTATTTGAGATCATAAAATGTGTAATAAATGTACATTACTTATTATTATTACTATGCTGTTCAGTTTGCCCAGCAGTAATGTGATATTATAATAATTACCCCATCAACACTATGCTAGACGAAGCCTATGCTCTGACACAGAGACAAATCTCTGTTTTAGTTTTAGTCGTATCCTGGAGCAAAATGGTGGATGTGAACTTTTAATGTTGTGTGTGTTTGAAAAATAGTTTACATCGATACTTTATTCATGTAAAGAGATTAAAGACAAGGTAGGATGACAGAGAGGACATATGCCAGTATATGGAGTCCCCGCCACCCTAGACACCAATTCAGGATAAATAGGACGGTTGCATCATGAATGCCATCCATCATAAAAGAAAGAACTATGAAAATCGATAACGTGGATAATAATCTGCTGTGGCGACAGTCAACAGGATCAGACAGGGAGTTGCTGGTGGGGTTCAGTCGGCTAAAGTTAGCAGATTGAAGTTAGCTAACTGTTAAAAATGTAAGCTGTATGTAAAAAAACAACATTTATATGAACACGCTTAAAGTAATAATGTTATTAAAACGGTCTGATAACAGTTTTCTTCGAAAGCTTAGAAGTGTTGATTTAAAAAAAGCAGATTCAGTCTTACTGCAATTACAAAATACAGTTAAATAAAATCATAATTTGGATGCCAGAATAATGAAAAAAGTACCAGAGGGGGAAGGAAAAGAAGATAACTGGTTGTGATGGATTAGCAGCAAATGGAGAGACTTATTAAATGATGAATGACTTTTCACCTTTTCTCTGGTCATGTTGATATTAAGTGCTATTTACACCTATAATTAATCCCACAGAGTCGTAGCCAATGTTGCACATTTTATCATCTC
Source organism: Ammoglanis amapaensis (assembly GCA_028566735.1). Lineage (NCBI taxonomy): Eukaryota > Metazoa > Chordata > Actinopteri > Siluriformes > Trichomycteridae > Ammoglanis > Ammoglanis amapaensis. The sequence goes on from JAOUQU010285417.1 coordinate 2,266, forward strand.
GGTTTTAGTCATTTTTATCACTGCCATAAATATTTCTGACCTAAGTATAATTTTATTCAGCAACAAATTCTGCTTTCATAATGTGTAATTGTATATATTGTAGCAGTTCCAAAGCAATGTTTAACTTATGTTTAGATATCATCATAAAAAACCTGATTAACTACAATGGAATTTTCACTATATCTTTTTCAAAACCATTTATTTCAACATCCTTGTAGGTTACACATACAACCGTGGTATCATTTGAAAGTGCTTGCACTGTTCTTTCTGGATTTGGCACTTCAAACAGTTATCAAAAGCAAAAAAAGTAAAAGGGCTAGTTTTTCATTAAACACTGACAAGGTAATTTCTGTATCAGTAACAACAAAGACGATTTGTGTTTTAAAGGTAGTTTAATTATTTTTTTTAATGTACAAAGGAAGGATTAAACACAGTAAAAAAGATTTAAAGTGCATCAGTAGTCTTTGATACAGTATAAAGGTTCTCACAATATATCTCAAACTATCCATTTAAAAAAGTAAATCAAGTATAACATAATCCCAGTATGATTAAGATTACAATAATGCTTCGAATGGATTTTCAATATGCATGAATAACTAGCGAGTAAAAGCTTATTTAAGGTAACATCTTTAAAAGAAAAATGTTACATTTGAAAATAAAAAGCTCACAACGGCATAGTCAGAAAGCACAGTTTCAGATTTTTGACAACGAGCGTGAATCTCAATTTTGTTAGCTTGTGAAATCAATATAGAGAAAATTGCACACCTTTTGTTGAGGAGTTCTGCTGCCAAACCTGCTGGAATGGAACCATTACCATGAAACAATCATGTCTGCCTATATTTCATACACATACACACACAGAAACACAAACACACACAGGCACAGATGCACACTTTTCATACCGCCGTCAATTCAATTCACGGTCGGAGTTTTGCTGGCGAAAAAAAAAAAAATCTCTTATCCAATCTGGCAGCCTCTGTCTCTCTTCACCCTCGATGCTCCCGTTCCTCCACTTATTCCTCTCCTCCATCAATCTCCCTCATTACACCAGCGGCTGATTGTCTCCGGCGGTAGAGGGAAGAGATTCCGTGCTGTTCCTGTAGATGGGTTTCTTCTGAGAGTGGTCATCACTAAAGACAGAATAACAATGCTAAGTGATGGGTGCTGAGCAGGAGGAGAAAATGAGGCTTTTTGGGGAAAACATCAAATATGAAAAGAAACAAAGAAATACATAATGAGGCAGATTATTGACGGAGGCGCGGGCAGGACTGGTCCTTCTGGACTGCACAGCAGGTGTAAAATTTGAGAGAAACAGACATTGCACCCTGCTGCTCCTCAGAAGGAATGATGGGATTATAGCAATCTCAAACTATGTGAGGTTACAACTACAATGCACCAGTTAAGAATCCGTTAAGAATTGAATCTCTCTACCTAGATAGATAGAGAGAGAAAGAAAGAGAGAGAGAGAAAGAGAGAGAGCACAAATACAATATTTTATTAAGAGAAAAAGCAATTAAATGAAACTGTCAGAATTAGTTTTACAAAAGATGGGGGGAATCATATTGTGAACCCATTATCATGAATTGTATTGCATCATGGGTGGAGTGCATCGTTACATCCCACATAAACATATTTATGGACACCCTTCATTATTACTAAGTTTGAGCTTTTCTTCAGCCACACCCATTGCTAACAGGAGTATAGAATAATGATTCTATTCATCTCACGAAGCATCATTGTTTTCACTGCTTTATCTTGTACAGGGAGGAATGTGACTTTCCAACTATCACTGGGTAAATTCCAGTAACACACCCCAGACAAATCCGACCTTGATCACACTCAATCAAAAGGCTTTAGTCATGAAGGCATGGTAAGTGATGGTAAGAATTAAGAAACTTGCTACCCAAACAAATCTCACATTTCATAACTCACTAGACGCTCTTTCTGGGGTGCCGACACTTTCCCAGCTGTAGATTTTCCCTTTCAGTCGACAGATTATAACAAAGCTGAACTCCATGCTTTTTTATTTTGCACTGAATGGCTAGACATAAGCTGCTAATGTCACACACCCAATGCAAACACAGGTTCAGAACAATAATCCATCTACGATCACTAAGGAGGTTCTGGACTCCAGGTTTGTTCAAAATTTTCAAAAGCATGCCAAGCATTTTCTTGTTAAACTTTGTTTACTCATTTGGGATTAATGTCTTCTCCCTTTACTTTTACTTAAATCTTTGTACTGCCTTCATTTTGTTTTTTTGTTGTTGGAGTTTGGCTCTGGTTAATTGCTAATAAACCCAGTGTTCACCTTTTAATCTGCGAGCGTCTGGTTTGTTTGTTTACTGTTATAGCTGATGCCAGTTCTCAAGCCTCGAAATGTTTATCAGGAAAGGTGGAGCAATCTTTAGACTTTATTTTCATGTGAAAAAAGGCATATTCACACAGACAAGTTACTTCGAAAATGGTTGGATATTATACCTCAACATTTTTCTGTCACACAAGAAACTGTGCTGACCTGTTTGATAGATTGTGATTGATGTATTCATCATGACATTCCATATTCTGCCTCATCTTAAATCTTAGCTTTGTTTACACACCAATACCCATTGCTAACAGTGAAATCAAATCTATTCTTACATTCACGTCACAACACATTGCTTTTTACACTGTTGTATCCTGCGCGTGCAAATGGTGGCTTAGGATTTTCCAGAATCACTTGCTGAAATGCACTAACACACCCCAAACAAATCAGACTCCATGAAAAGGCCTTGGCCTTCCATGCAGTTCGGTTACAGCTAATCATGTCTGTTTATCCTAGAATCACTGGCAGCTATGCAGTAGCACACTCTGGATGCAAATGTCTAGCCTTGTCCACAACACATATACACACACAGCAATCATGCCTGTATGAAGTCGCCCAACTAGCTGAACTATGGGGGAATTAAACCTTGGCTCCAAGTGATAGTGTGCTGGCAAGGTTGAAAGCTTTTTGTTTGCGTTTTCATCTTTTTTTGGCTGCTCCCATTAGGAGTTTAAACAGCAAATTGAGATCCATATTATAAACCATGTCCACAAAGCAGATTTATGGAATCATGCACTGAAGATCCACGTTCTGAAATACTTTTAAGTGTTGTTGCAACAAGATGGACCGTGAGTTTTGGAATGAGATGTCCTACAAACAATGTCTTAGCGCTGAGAAAAACATAGTAATTACGAGCTTTGTTTACCGTGAAGCCATACCAACAAAGCAGCTTGCCACTCCATTTAAGCCTTCATACAATGCACGGCATGACCACTTTCTGCCGGCAGTGCCACTGAGCTCCAAGCTTGAAATCAATCCACAATATTGACAGCTTGTATGAAATGTATTTTAGTTTATACAAGGATGCTCCACAGGGTTGTCATTTATAGACATAGGGCTTCATTCAGGATGCATTCAATTCTAAAAAAGTAAACAATAACATTTAGCTATGTGAGAGGCTAAGTAGGAATCCAGGACTGGAAAGAGGGTAAGGACTGAACTGGACTAGACCAATAGGGTGAACAATAATGCAAACTCATTCAAGCTCTGAGAAATAGTAGGTTAGTAGGGATTCTATCATAAGAGCAGCTAAAAAATCCCATTAACTTATTTCTTTATGGTTTCATTTTGAAGAGCAAAACATGCAAGCATTAGCTAGGAGTCTATTTTGGAGTCCAACCTTATTTTCTCCAGACGTGGAAGCGTAAAACGTCGCAAAAACTTAATAAAATGGTCCATGGATCATTCATTTGGTTAATTTATGAGTCATACAAAAATAATAAAGGATCAAAGATCAGTAGAAAATAAGTTTTTACTGCCTCTACATTTCGGGTGGTTTTGTTTGACCACTAGGTGCAAGACTCATCCATCTATCCATCATCTAGTTTTACCACCGCTTAATCTTAGGATCATCCTAAACATCCAAACAGGTCACCCATCTGATGCAGGACACAGAGAAACACTCACACAAGACATTTTCAGTATCTCCATTTCACCTGATTGCATGGCATTGGACAGTGGGAGGAAAACAAAGCACCCGGCGTAATCCCAAACACGGGGAGGACATCCAAACTCCCAAAATATTACAGTGAAGCTTTTACTGAAGGATAAAAAACAGTAACCTGCTTGAACCATTGTACTACTTCACGTTACATATATGTATATACACTTAGGCTCCTGACATTATCAAAAAAGTGAAGGATAGCTAAAGGGCCAGATGTAACCCGAGGGTTGTATAATGCCTAGCGTTTTACCTTTACAACTCTGACTCTCTGACACACTCAGAAAGTGTCTCGGCTTGATTCTCTGCTAGCATCCTTCAGTTCTGGTTCCTGGTGAACTTTAGCAGCCTTTAGTCTCTATAGCTACCACAGGCATCCTTGAGATTTTCTGAAAGGTGGCATGGCGGCTTTTTAGACTAGATATCTGCAGCTGCCGAATGTTTGTGTTGTATTTCATCGGCACACTTAATAGCTGTCAAAGGTGCACCCAAGTGCACTTTATTTTCTGGAAATCATGTCGAGTGGAAAGCAGTGGTACTGCTCCCATAATGGTCTATCTCTTTTATGATCGAGTCGTGCTCTCTGGGCTGCAGCTTTGGTTTAGTCTGGTTCCATCTATTTCTTAATTCTTGAGTCAGTACAAGTGTCTCTTAGCTGGTTTCATCACCTATTATTTCAGGTATGGGGTGACACTTGGCACATCTCTATAACAAGGCACTCACCACCCTGTGACATTTATGAGCCTCAGACGGTTTAATAGCGGCATCCTTCAAAAGAAGTGCTACACACTTACTGATGTTGTTCCGTAATTAGAAGACTGTTTTAAACAGTCGTTATTTTTATAGGAACAGTGTTATAAATATTATATTTGTGTATGCTAGTGTATGGCATGATTTAAGACCCTACATGAACTGGAATTAAGTAAAGACGGAAATCCTAAATTGGTCATTTGTCACAGTGGTGTAAACTGTGTATTAGAGTGACCAAGATCTGTGTCGGTCTGAAAACCTACTAAACTCTTTACATAGAAAGATTTCATGTCATTTACTCTCCTGAGAAGAAGTTTATCTAAATAATTTGATTCCTTAGAATGCTACAATTCCCACTGAGGTGCCTATTTTCAAATCTGAATAATGAGGAAGCTTCCAATGCATCCTATTCCAGCATTCAGTGTGGCTTTTCTCAGAAAAGATTACAAATAACAAATATGAGAAACAGATGTGGCGCAAAGGAGTTTGTATTAAATGTAAATACGTTCTCATTTCATTTAATGATGGACAGCATGGTAGCAAAGTGGGTAGCACTGTAGCCTCATTTCCTCATTGTGCAATTGACAATAAAACTCTTTGACTTGACTCTTGATGCTCTAACTGTATCTATGTGGGGTTTACAGGGTTAATTAGAGACACTAAATTGCCCTGTAAGCAAATGCATGTTTGTGTGCATTGTGCCATTAAAGCCAATGGAATATGATAGTACAATCTCACAGACGAGCCTAAACTTGCAAATGAATACCATTTACACTTTTATAAATCACACATTATAGATCAATAATAATTTATTAGCGTGTGAAAACAACTCCCTGCATCGGCTGCAATGATTATTTTTTGAGAAGTCATCACTGCAAAATTCAATTCATTCAATGTGACAAGGGTCCATTAGATGCTCGTTATACACCAAATATACAGTTTATATGGGAATATGCCTTAGTAAGGAAGATATTAAGAATTTTAGAATTTTGAACAGTCTACTTATCATGATTGCTCATATTATGATGTAAAATCTGTGTAGAAAGCACACTAGGTCATCAAACATACCCAATGCTTTACATTAAGTGCACCAACTGTTGTCTATGTTCATACTTTTAATTATTTATTGTCAGCAGGTTAGCTAGCTTGCCAGAAACACCAAATAGATTGGTGGTTTTAGGCATAAAAAACTCTACATTTTTTGTTTGTATGAATAAATTGGTATTAGTGCGAGGAAAGACATTTCCAAGTAGATAATTCGTCACAGAGGTGATCTAGCAACCAAACTTTAGACTGGAATGTGCTACATACATGGGTCCCTTGCTCTTGATGTGTTTGGCCCGACGGCACAAGAAGACTGTCATGGCGATGATGATCACCAGAAGGGCCACACCTGCTGCAGAGGTCATGAGAGTGATACGTCCAGTGGTTGATTCATACCATGCAGCCTCCTCTGTAAATGACAAACACAAGATAAAGCTTTAATCACACACATTTACACTGTTGCTAAATCTTTTAAGTTCTAATCTAAATAAGCCAGGAATAACATTATGACTACTGATAGGTGATGCAAATAACACTGATTAACTCATCACATCATCTAAAATGTTAACATTTTAGTGAGTTTGACAAGAGCCAAATTGCAATGCCTATGGCTAATGACTGGGTTGTAGCATCTCCAAAACAGCAGCTCTTGTTGAGTGTTCCTCATCTGCAGATCTATCAAAAAGTGATCTAATGAAAGAACACTCGTAAAATGGTAACAGGGTCTGGGGCAACAACAATATGCCCCAGTAGTCCAGTCCAACAGCTCCGGTAGTTAAAATTAATGCTGGTTCTGTTTGTTTCTACAGCCAACACTAACACAAAGAAGACCAACACTATCATAATGCCATGACTAATCGGAATTAAAAAATAAATCTATTTGGAACTGTGGTTCAGCAGTCTAATGTGTTAGCCAAGGACCAGTCTGGTTTTCACATTCCAGACACTAATATCTGTGAGTGAATGAGATTGACAAGCTTATTGTAGCTTTGTAGACAAAACAAATGACAAAAATTTGATCCCTCTGTAGTCATTCTTTTACCGAACACAAGTTTTATCCCTTGACAGCTCAATCATATTATGGACGCCCCCTGTAAAACTAATTTAATCTGCAAAGTTTTAGCTCAGCAAGAAAAAAAAGTGCAGTTTTATTTATTTTTTAGAGGATGATGCAACAATATATCAACTCTTTGTGAAACATTTTTTAAATAAATACAAAACATTAACTTGACTTGTTCAGAAAGGCATACAGGTTACAATATAATAACCATGCAATGTTGTTATATTGTAAATGATGTAATGTTTTGGTCTTGTTTGCTGCTTACAGACATCAAATAAATATTTATTTATTAAGATTTTAGAGTGTGACAACACATTGGCTTATCAGTGCTTATCATTCTCGCCTCACTGCAAGGCAATCCGGAACTTTCTGTGTGGATGTACTCCCAGTGTCCATGTGGGGTTCCTCCGGGTAGTCCGGTTTCCTTCCACAGTCCAAAGATATGCAGTCAAGTTCATTGGAGATATTGAAATTGTCTTGTGTTTGTGTCCCGGTAACCTGCAACAGACTGGCGACCTGTTCTGGTCTTTAGTGTAATCGCCTAGTTTGTGTCCTATCATGCTGCTAACAGGATTAGGCGTTGGAGAAACTAGATGGCGGAGGGATAAATGGATGGCTGAATTTTACACACATGTTTTGCTCACGTTGGTTACATTCATGACAGGCCATGTAATTATTGGTGACATGAAATTCATCAGTTTAAGTCAAGCAAAGTCACAGGCAATTTTGTTTCTTCAGTTCCCCTCACTTGAATGCTTTTGGATTGGTAATTTATCGGGTGTAAAGTGTGTGCTCATGTGATCATGATCTTGGTCTCAAAACCTAATGAGCTCTTCACATAGATGACATTTTACACCAGTCTAGATGTCCCCAAGAAGAAGGATGTTTGATTTTTTCAATGCCTTAAAATGCTGCCTACTTAGCTGCCTTATCTCAAAGCATACTGTTTAAAATGTAAAAAAAAAAACTTTTTTTGAGTGAGTTAGTTTAAGTCTTTCGCAAACAAATGACTTTTGAGTCTCCTTTTAAAGTTCTGACAGACTTGTTTCACCATTGGGAGCGAATACAGAGAGGAATCTTCATACCTGTCTTCTTTGAGTCCTGACTGGTCTGGCGAGGCTCTGAGGTAGTGTGGTACTGAGTTGGGTTTTATTAGGATCATCAATATACTTTGGAGCTGATCCATTTTTGGCTTTGTAGACCAGCATTTGTGTTTTGAACTGAATATGTGCAGATAAAGGAAGCCAGTGAAGCCAACAGAGCAGTGGGGTGATGTGGGAGTATTTCGAATTTGGTGGGTTAACAAAGGGGTAATATGGCAGTATTAAGTGATAGAGAGGTGATTTAAAAGACTCGGACCATATATAAAACTGTGAATTTGATCATTACAAAAAATATCCATTCACTGGTCACATTTTATAAACAAGGCTGTGGGCTAGTGGAAATTGGAACATGGGCCGCAATAGGCCCACGGGCCAGACTTTTGGCATGCCTGCCCTACATTATACAGCGCCACTCTAGGTAGGAGTCCATTTACTCAATTCTAGCAGCGGTTCAACCCCATTGAGCACAGGAATTAAATGTCAATTAAAAGAAAAACCCTGACCCTCTCCTCCTAGATCAGTGTCTGACCTTACTAATCAATTTTTTGAATAACAGCCACTAATTTCCAGAGACCTTCCATAAAGGTGCCAGAGAATGCAGACATAAAAATCAATGCAATCACTTGTGAAATGAAATGAAAAACAGGCATAAGGTGTCCACAAATATTTCTCCAAATAGTGTACACACGTCTATAACCAATCTCGGTATAAAAGCTTGGTATTTGGTCTTCAGCAGCCCTGTGGTGCCCCCTGCCGGTATGTCTTACCTGGAAGCACGGTGATTTTGATGGAGCGCGTCTTGCTGAGGGAACTCACGGTGGGGTGCTGAGCCGTGCAGGTGTATACTCCGCTGTCCAGATCTCTCACACGAAACAGCTTCAGCTTACTGGAGGGCATCATCCAGTCCTCTCCCTGCAAAAACATAAATTGTTTTTGAGTGTGTCAGACTGGCAAAGAGGCTGATTTGTAAAATAATAATAACAGACAAGTGAGAAAAGAAGGAAAAGACAGAAGAAAGCTTGACAGGAAACATAGTGGTGATGCATAACTGGGGGTGTCAATCAAAGGACTGTTACAGATGTCCCAATCCCTGAGAGATATTGCAAAATGAGCTCAAACAATGCAGACTAGGGACGAGTGAAAAAACAGAAGTGATTTAGAACAGTAGTGCAAAGACAGTAACTAGGCTTGATAATTGTGTCAGTACTACAGTGTCCGACTAAAACAAATAGCAGTGGAAAAAAAATAATAATAAATTGTTGGCAGTTTTGAATTGAGGCCATGATCTTAGACAAATGATTCTGGCAAGCAAACAAAATACGCTTCTGCCCATTCCCAGCATAAAGACCAAAAATTATGTATAATTGCTACTTCTACTCTTTATTGTCTAGGACGAGTAGTAGGATTATTCACTGCATGCCAGCGTTGAGAGTTTGAACTCCCTGTTTCAAATCTTGGCGTTGCTCGCTAGCTGGGTCCCACCTGAGCCACTAGGTGCACACTAGGGTTGCTTCAGGAAGGGCATCCGGTCGATGCTGCAAAGCATAAACTGCTGTGTCGAGCCATAATGGGAACAACTGAAAGCAGACCATGACCAATATGCTGTTCATAATGGTGTGATTCTATGCAACTTATTAATAGGGACAAAACAAGGAAAATATGAGCAAGCGATCCTTCTTATTAAGTCCAGCATTTGCTGAGTAAAGTGATTGGGGTGGGATAACTCTTTTTATGAATCCAGCAAAAGCCTTTAGGGCTTTCAATGTTTAATTTAGTATTAGATGTGCTTGCTAGCTATTATTGCCTAGTGTGAACTTACCAGAAAAAAAAATTAACACCAGGTTTTTAAATAAGACCGCAATCTAACTACTTTCCAACCTTTCTGTTTTTTTTCTACAATACTCTACTACAGAAAGTGTATCATAATTTACTAACACCATTTAATGAGTTACTTGATGTAATGAGGCTTGATTTAGTGTGTATATAATCTACAATATAGTTCAACCAGGCATAACAAAGCTGATATTAGAACATCTTCAAAACTGCAGCTCTTGTGGAATGTCTCTGGTCAGTATCTATCAAAAGTGGGTGTCTATCAATTCCATGTGGAGTTGCTTGTTCTTCCCATGACTATGTGAGTTTCTTCTAGGATCTACAGGTTCCTCTATCAGTACAGAGATACTAAATTAAAACCTCAGAGGTGTATATGTATATGTCCCACTGAGGTAAGCGCTCTGAACAAGTATGTAGGACCCAACTAGCCTTTTAATATTTGGTTAAATACTACAACACCATTCCTATAACGGAATATTCCAAAAAGTCAGCTATTATACAGTATATGTGTACTAACCCATTACATGTTATCTGTGTGTTAGGTTTACCTCCTTGGCCCATGAGTACCGAGGATCCTCAGAGGAAGAGGTTGAGCAATCCAGCTCCACATCACCCCCTAGCTGAACATTCAATTCTGCCAGCGAGGAGACGTAGCTTGCGATCTTGGCAAGACCAGGTTGGCTCAGAATCAGTTCCTTCATATCTAAAAAAGACAAAGAAGTGACATAAATGCAAAAAAGTCATAAAGTATTACTACACATGAATAAAGTGTTTTTTTTTTCATTATGATCTTTCATTCATGAAGACTCGGTTTTAGAGGTTTATTACACTTTATGTAACATTTATGATACCGTGTTTCCCCGATAGTAAGACACCCCCGATTGTAAGATGTATCGGGGGTTTCAGGGGGGTCGGCTAATATAAGCCGTACCCCGAAAGTAAGACATATATCCGCCTCCCTCTCATCTAGCTGCGCGCCGCCTCCTGCCCACGTCCACACCGTTATGGAGTTATTTTGGGGCCAAAACTCTGCAAATGCGTAAAACGATTCGCGAATGTGTAACCGCTTCCGCG